>JABCMI010000087.1:0-271711 GCA_026261945.1 Hirschfeldia incana | reverse complement strand
GCAGTGTGTCAGCATCGTCACGTGCTACTTACCGACGTGCAGACGCAAGTACTCGACTCATCCCAAGGGCGTTTTCGTCACAAAACGAGCGTTATTGTAATGGATCCTCCACTTACGTCCATCAGTGTACACATTGTAAATTTGGACTTCTATTAAGGGTAACTCACTAGTTGTCCCTTATTATTTTGTGTTCAGACAACTTCAATTTTTGACTAAAACAAAACTGAGTTATTAGTTTGTGCCGACCTTAACCACCAAACCAGAATGGACGCCTCTTCTTTTCATAAGCATTAGGGGAGGCTCTTCGTAGCATTCATGGTAAAAACCAGCCACAACTGATTACTTCCCTGCGCCTGAAGTTAAAAACAGCCATGAAATGTCTGAATACAACCGCCCTGGTTATGTTTCCTCAATTTTGTCTTAGAATCTTAGTCATCATGACTTATGAACTATCAACCCCTCTGGTATTATGTTTTCCTCAATTTGTCTTAGTCATCATGAATTATGAACTATCACTAACATCTCGAGCCACTAACTTTTGGTAAGATATAGTACTTCAGCTAGTAACAAATTGTTTTGATTAATTAATGTGGATAAAAATTTTGGTCCATAGAAAAGAAATACAAGATGTGATTTACCTAAACGTTGACACCATGACTTGCATGCTAAGAAAATAAAGTTTCCTATGAAATAAACATCATAGTATTAAATTATTCATGATTGTAATGCATGGGATTCTTTTCAGCTCGCAACCGACTATTCAGTTTACACTTCAATTACCAAATATGATGTACCTCTCTATTTAGATGTCAAGTAGTTGTTGTGTGGCCGTGTGGGTCAACGTTCCTGAGTTTGAGTACTCAAACAGGTTTAAACATGTAGCTGATTGAATAGTATTATGTTGATTCTTTTTCGTTGTAAATAATCAAATTTCTGATAAAATGTGACAACTAGTTATGCAACATATAAAACGAAGAAAATAATGAATTTTCCATTCACTAATAAAATACCCTCTCAAAGATTTTAAGTTCAAGTCGTTAAAATATAAAGCTAACATGTTCTCTTCGAGGCACTGAGAAGAGAAAATTAGATATATTAATAGGGTAGAGGGAGTTTACAGTATGACTTTTAGTTGCTTAATCATGTATTATAAGTCGATGGTAGACGAAATTATTCTACTAAAAAGTTTAAAATATTTTTTAGAAAAATCCACAAAAGTCAAGTCCATCTCGTCCTCCTCCTCCTTCCTCTCTTTTCTCCGACTTCTTATTGATCGGAGCTTGCACCGGAATCTTCCCTTTCAGCAACTTTCCCGGAGAATCCATGGCCTAAACAAAGAAAAAGAACTAGTATATTTTAATTACTTTTTTTAGTATATTTTAATTACTTAAAAACGTAAAAGTAAAAACTTTCTTCTTTCAGACACAAATGAGAACCTGATTTTCTTGGGGTTTCTCTTCTTTCTCAGGCTTGTTATTGATCGGATCTTGCACCGGAATCTTTCCTTTAAGCGACTTTCCCGGAGAATCCATGGCCTAAACAAAGAAAACAAACTATTGTGTTAATTTCTTATAACGTAAAAGCAAACTTTTTTCGTCAGATACAGATGAGAACCTTCTTGAGTTTTCTTGAGAAGTAAGTTAAGCAAAGTTTTTTTAAGTGTATCTGATTGAAGAAGCTTTGAAGGACTATATATAATACCAAAAGAGTTATGACTAGTGGCTATAATTACTACTTCAATTTCTAGTTTCACCAAAAGGTCTTAAGAATATACACTTCTCCAGTTTCATATTTAAATATACTTTCAGCTAAGCTTTTGACTAGTGGCTATGGCCAATTGACTGGTGGCTATAGTTTTTTTAATGAGTGTGAACAGACAATAATAATAATGTTCTCATGGTCATTTTAACATTCTTGAGTTAACCAAAGTTTATTACCGTGTATTGAAACATGAAGTTATAATCAAATTCACTCCTTTTTCAAACTATCCATAATATGAATAATATGAAAAAATTACAGTGTACTAATCACTGATTTGAATAGGAATAATATGAAAAAGTCGACTAAGTTGAATAGTGAACAAACATGATCGCAATATACTTTGGGTTAAGTTTTTCATTTAAATTAATGTCATTTGGTTGATTCAGTGTAAAAACTGATACAAACTTGAGATATTATTTTGTTTGTCATCGTAAATGTATTTTAATGAGCACGAGAAGAATTTTTGCAGAGTAGGACCAGCGGTTATAGCTTTTTTAAGAGTGTGAATTGACGATAATAGTAATGTTCTATGGTCCTCTCTTTCACCTTCAAGTAACTAATGTGATTTTCTTGAGTTTTCTAGGGAATTAAGTAATGTAAGGAACAAGAGGAGAATATTAACTGTATTCTGATTGAAGAAGCTTTGAATAAAAATACCAAAAGAGAAGCGAGAAGAAGGTGGAGTCCTCATATATAACGGTGGTTACTTTTATATTCCGTGTAGAAACTTTATATAATGTTGACCAATTTTTTTTTAATTAGATGGTGTGTGTGGGCTAATATATATTTAATTAATTCAAATTTTAACATTTTTTTTTAATTTCGATCTAAATTATTTAATTAATTTCAAATATGAAATTAATCAGAAGATGTAGTTTTTGTTATTACACATATAAAACATATCTTCATCATAATAATCTAATAAAGTTTTAATAATATTTTAGAATAACATAAAAGGAAAAATCTACAAAATAAACCATTAGCAATTATTACTGAAGCTTTTGAAATCAAATTCTTCTTCATCAAAGTCTTAAATTGCATTTTATATGAATTTTCTCTTCATTTGAGTTTATAGTGATATATATTAACAAAATCTATAATAATTAAAAACATACTTTTATTTAGCTAAACTTTTTAACGGCAAAATATTATATTTTTAACCTCATCACCCTTTAGTTCAAATTTGCAAAAGCAATGTATCCTCCATAATATAGATTTCAAACATCAAACATTTATAATTTTGATGTGAATGAATCGAATTACTTAGATTTTTTACCGCCAAGATAATTTGGTGGCATAAAGATGAAGTAAACTTTCTTTCTATATATATATTAAATGATTTAATAGTATTAATGTAAACATCTTAATAAAAGTATAAAAATTTCTAAATTTGATAATACTATTTAATAATAATTATCTCTGAGTATAATGGAAATATTTATTAAATAGACACTAAAAAAATTTAAAACTAATAATTCAAAAAGTTATGTATTAAAATTAAGGGAAAATTTCATATCTACACTTTGTTTGGTACCACTTTTCACTTTTACCACCACTCTAAAGACATTTTCACAAATACCTTTTTCATTAATGATCAAAAGACAAAATTAACCTTCTGACCAATATAATCTAATTTCCAATTTCTTCCTCTCGGGAGAGCAAGCTTCGGCGACGGAGACGGCAACGCGAAGATGGATACGGCGATGCGATGATGGCCACGAGATTGAACGACGATGGCCACAAGCTACGAGATGATCCAAAACTGTTGTTTCCACTTTGATTTCCGTGTGAATTGCGTTTGATTATACTTATCTGAATATTAGTCTCACTTTTCTGGTATTAGAAGCTTCGATCACTTTCTTCAAACCTCTAACCCTAACGTTCTAACGGCGCCGGAAAAACTGTAAATCGCTTAACCTCTCTATCCCTCTCTCTCTGTTCACTTTCATTTTGTCACTTTTGTTGTAAAATTTGGAGGTGATTCTTGATTTTTGCAGACGATTATAGAGTGCTTGAAAGTTTCTTGTATGGGAGAGCTGCCTTTTAACCCGAGGTCTGGTCACAGCTTCATTCATGACACTAAGGTTTGTTTAGTTTCTTATCTATGTGAAGTAGTCTGCTTACTAGGTCTTTAGATTGAACACTATACCTTTTTTGTTGTCTCTGTTAATTGAGTTATGTAGTGTAGGCAAGCTACAGTCTCTGCATGTTCAGTGTTTTCATTTCTCCTTGAAGGGCTATGGAGGTTGTTGATTCTGTTGGCTCATTTTAGGAGATTTCATTAAAAGAAGATGTTCTCTTTTGTTATATCTGTTAGTGGGTAACTTAGGATATGTAAGAACCAATCTCTGGATCTTCAGTGTTTTGAGCTCCCCCTTAAAGGGCTCTGGAGGTTGTTGATTCCATTGGTTCCTTGTAAAAGTTTGGAAGATTTCATTTCACTGAAAAAGGTGGTCTCTTTTCTTATCAGGTTACAGGGGAAACAGAGACTAAAGCACAAATTAAACAGTGGTTCAAGACAGCTGCAGGGAAGGATGTGGTATGTATAAGGTCATTTAAGTTGACACAAAAAGCTTCAAAGATGGAGTACAAGGCCATTGAGAGTGTGCTTCAAACCATTAATCCTAACACTGGAAAGGTAGCACATGATTCCTCATATTACTCTTTGATTCTGTTGTTTTTATCCTCCATTCTTTAGCTACCAAGTTGCAGTGTCATAAATCATTTGTTTTGTCTGCAATTAGAATGAGTTGATTTCTTATGTCTCCATTCAGTGCATGTTATCGTTCTATCTAAATCATTTTTTGTTTCTAATTTTGCACATACATTATCCAATTGCAGAAAGTATGTCTCATCTACAGATGCGGTGACATGGATAAGGAGATACCAGCTTTGATGGGTGTATCAGAAGCTATATTAGGAAACGTCATACTTGTGTACCAAGATTAGTCTAACTGGCCACTGCAAGATCCTTCTATTTTGAAAAAGAAGTTTGATGATATTTTCTCATCAACCAGGTATTTTCTGGACTGAATGAATCACCTTATTTACTTCTGGCATATGTCTAAGTAGTTTACAATATTGCCCAAAGTAGAATAATAATCACATATACCCGAAGTAGTTTCACAACAAAATTGTGTACAATACTGATGTTTTTGGTTAGAAAATGAGTTTGTAACTAATTATAAAATGAATTATACATTAAAAAATATTTAGAAAGCCTTATAAATTGTTTTGATAACCAATTATAAATAGATTTGTGAACCTAATAAATGGTTTTATAAATCCTTATATATGATCTATAAATTGTTTTATAAAATCTTAAAAATGTCTTAATAAAATATTTATAAACCGTTATATATGATTTATAAAATTTTCTTATAAGAGCTAGTAATTTTCTTTATAAACACTTATAAATGATTTATAGTATTTTATAAAAGATTTATAAACCCTTATATATGTTTATAAACCATTATAAATTATTTATATGGACACAACGATGATGGACACACACCGATCAAGTTCAGAAACCCCAAGTCTTAATACTCAATCATCTCAATGCTCAATTATATTTTTTTATAAGGTCTTATAAAAGAAAATGTAAGATAATAGTTTTTCTACTTAAGAAAATGTACCAACATGATCTAAACAGCAAATGTTTTTTTTTGTTTGTTGTTGACAAACAACCACTACCACCTGCTGAAGAGAAAGAGCTTAAGGAGACACTTCAGGAGATAATTGGAGAAGGGAATAAAGTACCTGCGGAACAGAAAGTATATAGAATGTGATTGCTCGTTACATGCTTGTGGTTATGAATAAGGTGGAATCTAAACATGTGGTCATGTTTTTTCACTGTTTTTCTCTTTTCAGCATCTATATACAAGTCTTTCTTCTATTGCTCTATAACTCCTTATAAACCTTTATAAAACTAAGAAAATACTAGTTTCATGAAGATATTATATAACTTATAACCCCTTATAAACCTTTATAAAACACATATATACTAGTTTCATAAAGAGATTATATAACTTATAATCCCTTATAAACTTTTATAAAACTCAGATATACTAGTTTCATGAAGAGATTATATAACTTATAACCCCTTATAAACCTTTATAAAACTTAGATATACTAGTTTTATGAAGAGATTATATAACTTATAACTCCTTATAAACCGTTATAAAATTCATATTCTATAAACTCAGAGATGAAAATGCTGATAAATAAGAACTTATAAATGTTTATAGCTGGCCTCTTATAAATACTAGCTTCAGGAATATATTATATAATTTATAATCTCTTATAAACCTTTATAAAACTCAGAAAATAATAGTTTCAAGAAGAGATTATCTAATTTATAACCCCTTATAAACCTTTTTAAAACTCAGTAAGTACTAGTTTGAAGAAGAGATTATATAATTTATAACTCCTTATAAATTTACAACCCCTTTTAAAGTATTACAAAACTTAGAAAATACTAGTTTCACGAAGAGATTATATAACTTATAACCCCTTATAAAGTATTACAAAACTTAGAAAATACTAGTTTCAAGAATATATTATATAACTTATAACCCCTTATAAACTTATAACCCCTTATAAATCTTTTTAAAACTCAGAAAATACTAGTTTCTTAAATATATTATATAATTTATAACTCCTTATAAACCTTTTTAAAACTCAGAAAACACTAGTTTCATGAAAAGATTATATAACTTATAACCCCTTATAAACTTATAACCCCTTATAAAGTATTACAAAACTTAAAAAATACTAGTTTGAGAAATATATTATATAACTTATAACAACTGATAAATTTATAACCCCTTATAAACCTTTTTAAAACTCAGAAAATACTAGTTTCATGAAGAGATTATATAACTTATAACCCCTTATAAAGTAAGAGATTATATAACTTATAATCCCTTATAAAGTATTACAAAACTTAGAAAATACTAGTTTCATGAAGATATTATATAATTTATAACCTCTTATAAACTTAGAACTCCTTATAAACCTTTTTAAAACTTAGAAAATACTAGTTTCAAGAAGAGATTATCTAATTTATAACCCATTATAAATTTATAACCCATTATAAAGTATTTTAAAACTAAAAAAATACTAGTTTCAAGAAGTGATTATCTAATTTATAACCTCTTATAAACTTATAACCCCTTATAAAGTATTTTAAAACTTAGAAAATACTAGTTTCATGAATAGATTATATAATTTATAACCCTTTATAAACCTTTTTAAAACTCAGAAAATACTAGTTTCATGAAGAGAATACTAGTTTCATGAAGATATTATATAATTTATAATCCCTTATAAACCTTTATAAAACTCAGAAAATAATAGTTTCAAGAAGAGATTATCTAATTTGTAACCCCTTATAAACCTTTTTAAAACTCAGTAAATACTAGTTTCAGGAAGAGATTATATAATTTATAACCCCTTATAAATTTACAACCCCTTATAAAGTATTACAAAACTTAAAAAATACTAGTTTCATGAAGAGATTATATAACTTATAACCCCTTATAAAGTATTACAAAACTTAGAAAATACTAGTTTCAGGAATATATTATATAACTTATAACCCCTTATAAACTTATAACCCCTTATAAATATTTTTAAAACTCAGATAATACTAGTTTCAGGAATATATTATATAATTTATAACCCCTTATAAACCTTTTTAAAACTCAGAAAATACTAGTTTCATGAAAAAATTATATAACTTATAACCCCTTATAAATTTATAACCCCTTATAAAGTATTACAAAACTTAAAAAATACTAGTTTGAGAAATATATTATATAACTTATAACACCTTATAAATTTATAACCCCTTATAAACCTTTATAAAACTCATAAAATACTAGTTTCATGAAGAGATTATATAACTTATAACCCCTTATAAAGTAAGAGATTATATAACTTATAATCCCTTATAAAGTATTACAAAAGTTAGAAAATACTAGTTTCATGAAGATATTATATAATTTATAACCTCTTATAAACTTAGAACCCCTTATAAACCTTTTTTAAAACTTAGAAAATACTAGTTTCAAGAAAAGATTATCTAATTTATAACCCCTTATAAAGTTATAATCCCTTATAAAGTATTACAAAACTTAGAAAATACTAGTCTCAAGAAGAGATTATCTAATTTATAACCTTTTATAAACTTATAACCCCTTATAAACCTACTAGTTTCAAGAAGAAATTATCTAATTTATAACCCATTATAAATTTATAACCCCTTATAAAGTATTTTAAAACTTAAAAAATACTAGTTTCAAGAAGTGATTATCTAATTTATAACCCCTTATAAAGTATTTTAAAACTTAGAAAATACTAGTTTCATGAAAAATCATAATTTACATCACATATAAAAGCTAAGAGTGCATACAGATCTTGTGAACCATAGCTAAAAAGGGCAGATCAAGCATGGAACTTTAATTAATCAATGATTCACACACAAAGAAATTTCTAAAATTGAGTAATTAAGAAACATAAAGAAGGATACGGAGCTTGTAAGTGCGTTTGGTGGTCATGACGGAAACAAAACCCTTACAACGGCGAACATTCACAATGCATGAATTTCTGTTTGCAACAGGTCTGTACCACCTGGGATTTGGAGTCGTCACCAGCCCCTTGTTGTGCTTCTAAATCAAGGAGGATCTGATCAAAATCATGCAGTATAAACGCAGAGAAATACTTAAATTCAACTGGAGACAGGTTCACCCAATTGCGTGTTGTTCCGTAGACAGATTGAGGAATATGCGACAAGGGAACCTGCAAGAAGGGATGAGATGATCGGAGAGAATCAAATCAAAGACTGGGACCATTTTTTAATTCGAAAATCAAAGCAAATTTGGGGCTCACATCGATGAGAGTGGACAAATCAGGAGACTCGTTGAACATCTTCACCCATGGGAACGATACTCCGGAAAGTGCTTTTTAAAGTAATTGGTATACCTCGATAACAGCTCATCCTCACGCTAACACTCTCTATTGACAAAAATAACAACAAACAAACTTGAAGATAGCTGAATTCGCCGGAGATTGTCGAGTTTGCCGGAGATCGTCGAGTTCGCCAGAGATCGTCAAGTGCGCCGGAGATCGCCGAGTTCGTCGGAGATTGTCGAGTCAGCCGTCGTTGGAGCTTGTCTCAGTTTGATTTGTGACAGAGATTTGGAGAAGAAAACAAACTACGTTAATTTAATAAAGTGAAGGGTACAATGGTATTTTGTCAATTAAAATTTTGATGGTAAAGTTGATTAGTGTATTATTGAAAAGTGGTATCCTAAAAGTGGTATTAGTGAGAAATCCCCTAAAATTAATGACTCAATCTAAATAATAGAATATGACAAATAGGCTTCTAAAGATAGTATAACATGACAAAAAAAAAACTAGGACCATGGAAAATATGATAAATAAGAAAAACTAAAATTACCATCTGAAATTATTCAAAAATATGATAAATAAATAAAATTACAATTAAAGTTACTAAGAACATGAAAAAAAAATAACCTAAATTATGAAAAAATGATAAATAATCAAAGCTAAAACTATTAAAAACATAATAAATAAGTAAATTATTAAAATTATGGAAAACATAATAAATAAGCAAATCATGGAAAAGGACAAATAAATAAAATTACCAATTAAAATTATTAAGAACATGAAAAAATAAATAACCTAAATTATGAAGAATATGATAAATAATAAAAACTAAAATTAGTAAAAACATAATAAATAAGTAAATTATTTAAAATTAAGGAAAAAATAATACATAAGCAAAATAGCCTAAAATCATGTAGAACATGCATGACAAATCATCAATATCACTTCATAAATAATAGTATAGATTGGATAACACTTTGTTTTCTTCATAACGTTCATGAAAATTTACATGATTACCATCACGTCCATATTTTTTTTTCATTTTCAATATGAAAATATAAGACAAAATATTGTGAATCTTCTCCACTTAATATATGGATAATTATTAAAATTCGAGTTTCACCAAAAGGAATAATATAATTAAGGTTCATATCAAATATAATTTCGGCTAAGTTACTTTATTTAAATTACTGTCATTTTATATTTTTAGGGATTCAAGAGTAGTTGATATAAAATTGAGATATTATTTTGGACTTATTTGCCAAATAACCAAAGAGATAGTAGAGAGAGATAGAAAGAGAAAGTAGGAGTTTCCTAAGATAAGCAGAAACAAACCCTAATTTCACACCAGCAGAAGATTCAGCAGAAACAAGAGATGATGAAGAACACGCAAATGATTTTCGGGAAGGTGATTATTTAGATATTTCCTTTATCCGTATTTGTATGTCCGCTTTCCCTGCTCTATTCATGATTTTGTATTGAGATCTGCAGTATTGGCGTAGAGGCTTTTCATCCATCGCCTCTTCTGCTATGTATTCGAGGGTCAAGCAGGGGTGGGCGGAGCAGAATGGCTTGGGTCTCTTTGGAGCATTTATTGGTGGATGGTGTATCCACGCTTGCATAAGTATGTACATGATAGATGCTTCTTTTTCCTTTAGATTTGCGCCAAAAAATCTAATTTTATTCAATCAATTCAATGTTTTCAGATGTTTACAAGAGAAGAGAGCATTGGTACAGGGTAGACAGATTGTCTAAAGAGAACGACGAGCGTTTTACTGATCTGATGACCAGATATTGCCAGCACACTATGGTAAGGAATCCTTTTTGTTTTTTTTTTTATATATTTTCGTTATCTTCCAGCCAATGAATGTTCAACCATTCTGTTTTCTTGCCAATGTTTCAGGCAATGAATGAAGCCACTCTCAAAAGGTTGATGGATATGAAGAAAAACAGAGTCGATTCTGACTAGTCTCTTCCCCGATGGCAATGTCTCTCTCTTATCTATGTATTTCGGTGTTTGTGTAATAATTACTGTGGCTTGTATCTGTGTACTCTGGAACATGCTTGGAGGAAAGTTTATGTTTTGCTTTGTTGGTATTTGTAAATAATCTGTGTCAAATGATCTTAGAACAACAACTAGTTTCTATTTATTAAGCTTAGATGAGAGATTAATCATCCTTTGTATTAACCATCTAAATCTACAAGTGGTGTTTTTTTATATAAACACAATCTGTGTTCTACTGATTTTTTTACACCACAGATGCTAAAAATTATGGTTAGCTCATTCCAAACTTGAGGATATTGATATTTTCAATATCTTAACACGATTTTTATGTATTACAAAAGCAACATATTATAAGTACTGCTGTGCTGTTGATTATTACAATATATAAAAAAAAATACAGGACAATAACAACTTGTTCCACAGTCTTTGATAATTCGATATTACAGAGACAGAGAGACACACAAAACGTAAAATTAGATATTCTTCATTCGTGCCTCCAAGTTGGCTTCTTTTTCATCCCAGCATTTCGATAGTTCCATCTGTCTCTGAACACAACAAGAGAAAAGGAATAAGAATCATCAGAATGATAAACAAAGAAAAAAAAAAGAGGGAGAGCTAAATGCAAATCCCTACCTCCTCAGCTTCCTGAACTTGCTTCGAGACGGAGTTTGTTGTTAATCCACCTTAAAGAAACCAAACGGAACATGTTAATAAGGAACAAGATTATCAACAAACAAAATGCTAACAAATCACATACCAATCACGTATCCGATACCACAAAACGCCCCTTTATAGGCGTATCCAACAACTTTCGAGCCGCTTGTCACAACTAACACATTAAATTCAAGTCAGATAACACGAAATTGATTGACGGAGATAGATATTGCTGTGCAAATAAATGAGATACCTTTCTCACCGACGGATGAAAAATCACGACACTGCAGCCTCCCCTTGCCACAAGACTGCAAATTTTTTTGTTCCGTTCCAGTCTCAGTGATGAACAGAGCAACCAAAAGCATAGAAACAGAAACAAACAAACAAAGACAAGATCCCTCCATTACCTTAGCCAACGTGCTTCCCAGGAACCTCATCATCTTCTTCTTCTTCTTCTTTTGTCCGCGTTCTAATCTAGGGTTTGTTTGTTCTGTCCGTTTCTTTTCGAGATTGGGGGTCTTTCTCTGGACCCAAATCTTTTATTATTCTTTTTTTTAATTATCTAGGATCAATTTGAGTCGTTAATGACCCACATTTGTACCTATTTATTTATAATTTTATATAGCAATTACTCATATTAATTAAAATATCCCAAGAAGTTCATTGGCCCATCTTTACATATTTTAGCAGGTCTTAGAATAATGTGGAAACACTTCAAGAAAAACAAATCTTCTTCATCAACAATGGCTCCGTGTCTACAGCAACGATAGTTACGACAGTGTCTGAGGCACATAGACGCGATGACCCTCTTCTGCAACAACAAAATAACATTAAAAGTGTCGTTCTACACAATAATATGATAACTAATAACACCAGCTTTGTATGCATGTATGTATTATAAAAAGTTTGTATGTAATATGCAATACGTTTGTATGCAAGACGACATGTGCCTTTCGAAAATGAATAAAAGACATAATAACAAGGTTTTATCAAAAACAAGGTTTGTATCAACCACATTTTATTAGGGCACCAAAATATAAGTACTCGGCAAAAAAAAACGATTATGCAAATTCAATCAAAATATCAAGGTTTAAACTTGATATTTGCTCCTTTGTATTTTACTCTTAAAAATACTCACTAATCCACTCAAATCAAAATTAAAATAAAATCCTCAAACAAATCAGTAATATTGAATATCACTTGATGCTAAAATCAGTTTAAAATAATGTAACCAATAACAGCAGATTTGAAACTAGACTTTAAAATGATTTAATCAATAACACTTGATTTGAGTTGGATTTTCCAGTCTTGAGTAACCAAAGTCATCTGACATACTGTAATGAAAGGAGTATAGTTTAGGAGAAATGGTTCGATCCTCTTATTTTCACAGTGTAACTGAAACATGAAGTAATAATAATTGAATGGTATAATATTGAGTCTTAGTTTTCTTGTAAACAGCTAAATTTCTGATAAAATGTGATAAATAGTTATGCAGTATATAAATCCGAAGAAAGGAATGATTCAACTTTGAATCTACGAAAAAAATGAATTTATGTTGCTTAATCATATATCTATAATTCGATGGTAGACGAAACAACTTAGTAAAGATATACTAAGACAAATAGTAACAAAAATAAATTAAAACAAAATCCATGCAAGGCAGTAATAACGAACACACTTATATATATATATATATATATATATATATATATATATATATATATATATATGTGTGTGTGTGTGTGTGTGTGTGTGTGTGTGTGTGTGTTCTTGAGAAGGAAATGTTAAAATCTTGAATGTAACGGAGGTATGCTTCCTTGGGGTGGATTTTTGACGACGTATTTAGATGGTCTTTTGTTGGACTTCGCCAAGTCCATCTTCTTCTTTCTCCGGCTTGTTATTGATCGGATCTTGCACCGAAATCTTCGTTGTAAACAACTTTTCCAGAGAATCCATGGCCTAAACAACGAAACGTAACTGGTATGTTAATTACTTTTTTTTTGCAAAAGGTATGTTAATTACTTATAATGTAAAAGTAAGACTTTATTTTCTTCAGAGACAAATGAGAACCTGATTTTCTCGATTTTTCTTGACGTATAACTGCAAACTAAATGGTTCGCCCTCTGGAGTGGGGATTCCATATTCTTCTTCCTCTTCTTTCTCCGGCTTGTTATCGATCGGAGCTTGCAGCGAAATCTCCACTCTAAACAACTTTCCCGGAGAATCCATGGCCTAAACAACGAAAGGTACTGCTATGTTAATTACTTTTTTTTTTTTTTGCAAAAGGTATGTTAATTACTTGAAACGTAAAAGTAAAACTTTGTTTTCTTCAGAGACGGATGATAACCTGATTTTCTCTAGTTTTCTTGAGAAATGAGTGCATACTAAATTGTTCCCCCTCTGTAATGGGGAATCCATCTTCTTTCTCCGGCTTGTTATTGTTCGGACTCTTCCCTTTAAGCGACTTTCCACGAGAATCCATGGCCTAAACAAAGAAAAACGAACTGGTATGTTAATTACTTGAGTTAAAACGTAAAACTAAAAAACTTTCTTCTTCTTCTTCTTTTTCAGAGACAGATGAGAACCTGATTTTCTTGAGAAATAAGTAAGAAGCAAAGTTTCTTTAAATCTGTATATGACTGAAGAAGCTTTGAAGGAATATATATACCAAAAGAGCTTTGACTAGTGGCTATACGTTTCAGCTAAGCTTTGACTAGTGGCTATAACTACTCAATTTCTAGATTCACCATAAGATTTTAAGAATATACTTCTTCAGTTTCATATCAAATATACTTTCAGTTAAGCTTTGACTAGTGGCTATAGCCTTTTGACCAGTTATAGCTTATTATAAGAGTGAATAGACAAATAATAATAATGTTCTCTTAGTCCTTTCTTTAACATTCTTTATTTTTTTTTCTTTAACATTCTTGAGTAACGAAATTCATCGCCGTGTTACTGAAATGAAGTAATAATGTCAAACCAAATGAGCTAAAAACGGTTACAAGAACGGGTTACTAGTCATTGACTTGAATAGTGAATCACTCTAAAACGAGCTTAAAGAGGTTACAAATCATCGATTTAAATAGGACTAATATGAAAAAAAAAATCACTAGGATGAACAGTTAATCACTCAAAAACACACATCAGAAATAAATAACCATCTCTTCTCTCTGACATTCTGTACATGCATTCACGATCTATCCACATAAAAGGCCCACAATTATTTATAGTCCCAGCACTTAGGATGATTATATCATAAGCTGTGCCTTTCTCACCACGAGGTGCTGCAAAACTCAGCTCTATGTTCTTGGACACCTAACCACTCAACAAAAGTATATCATGTTCTTTCTCTTTTGTGGGTAACCATTGTCCCAACACTGTGAAATAAATATGTTTTAAGAGGTTTTACCGAACGATCAGTTCGTGGAGTTTCTGTTGGCTCAAACCCATAGTTTCTTGCATCCACCTAAATACTGAAACTTTGATGTGAGACACCTACAATTAGAGAAGTTACTCAGTCATAAAGTTGCACTGACCAACAATAATGTCTAGCGCATAAAGCAGATTATTTTCATATAAAAGTTTTTTGAATCTCATATGAAAATCAAAATAACAATTTTTCGTGTTTATTCATTTGAATCTCCACAATTTCACTATTTTTATTTGTTTGAGAGTTTTTTGTAGTTAATTTTTTATTTTGAAAACTAAATTGCAATGTATACATAAGATGTTTAATACATTATTTTTTGCATAGGGCCCCAAAGTTTTCAATGCTCCATTGATATTCTTCCGGAAAAATGCATTTGCACGGATTACCTAAAAATTGACACTATTACTTGCATGGCACTACGATTACACCGAAAAGACAATTTGGGAATCTTCATGAGAGAGAAAAAAAATCACAGAGTTAGTATCCTACGAAATAAATAACATTATAGTATGAAATTATTGATGACTGTAATGCATAGGATTCTATCGAAAATTGACGTCAAGAAAAAAAAAAGGATTCTATCGAAACCGACTATCCAATTTACTTGGCCATTACCAAACATGATGTGGACTTCTATTTAGACTTCAAGTAGTTGTTGTTATGCCGTGCGGGTCAACTTTCCTAGTGTGAATAATTTTACTCAGAAAATTAAAGGTTTAAAGAAAAGTTGAATTGGATTCAAACATTTTATTTTAATCTATTGACCAAATAATTGTTAATTTTGGATGTCAATCCAAAGTTGGAGCATGTGGCAGACTGAATAGTCTTAAGTTGAATATGTTCGCGTAAGCAATCAAATTTCTAATAAAATGTGACAAATAGTTATGCAACATATAAGACGAAGAAAATGATGACTCAACTATGAATTTTCCATTCACTTGATACAACTCAAGATTACAAGTACAAATCGTTAAAATATAAATTAACATGTTCGTGCCCAGGCACGATAAGATTATGGATCTAAAGACCCATAACGTAGAAGGAGTTTACAGAAAGCGTATGAATTTCAGTTGCTTCGTCATCTATTATTCTACTAAATTATACTAAAAAAAATCAAAATAAAATCCTAACTAAAAAAGTTAAGATAAATTCCAAGCAAGGCATTAAGAACGTATTATAAAGCTAAATATGAATTAGTGAGAATCTTATGCGACTATGCATGTGTTCTTGAGAAGAAAGTGTTCAAATCTTGAACGTTGACGGAGGTCAGCCTCCGTGGGGAGGATATTTCAATGGTCTTTTGTTGGATTCCGCTGCGTGTAGGAGCCGGAGGACAATTAACCTGCGGTGGAATTTTAAATTGTGCCCCCTTTGGAGTGGTGAATCCATCACCTTCATCTCCTTCTTTCTCTGGCTTCTTATTGATCGGAGCTTGCACCGGAGACTTCACTTTAAGTGACTTTCCTGGAGAATCCATCGCCGAAGTAAACTGAATAAACAAACAAAACAACAAGGAAAATAAAACGTTTTACCTAAACTGGTCTATTAATTACTAAAATGAGAACTGATTTTTTTGAGTTTTCAAAGTGAAAGGAGGAACAATAAGAAGATTAGGTTTTAGTTCTAGGGCTTTTTCAACTGTATCTAATTGAAGAAGCTTTAAAGAGAAAACTACCAACAACAGAAAAAAAGAGGCAAAGAGTCGTGGAGAATCTGATATCATTTTTAATTTAATATATAACGGTGTAATATTTTCTTTCTAGAAACTTTATTTCATCGACGATTAGATAACTCTGTTAATTTTCTTCAAAATTAATGTGAATGAAAATAAACACGAATCACTATCACGTCCATGTTCATTACATTTTTAATATGAAAAAAAAAAATAAGATAAATATTGAGAAGCTTCTCCATAATATCTTGGATAATTACTCAAAAGTATATATTTATTGTTTTAGAGTATACTTCTTCCCTTTCATATATCAAATATGTGCTTTTGGTTAAGTTTTTCTATCTAAATTAGTGTCAGTTTATGGATTCAGTGAAAAAAGATTATATAAATGTGAGATTATCTTGTGTGTTATATCCAATAAATATAAAAGTATTTTAAAGAGCATGAAAAGATCTTTTATAGAGTACGACCTTTTTCACATTCTTGACTCTTGAGTAGCCAAATATGTCACTGTACTCAGACATGAACTCGTAATCGAACTTCTTGAAACTATTCATAATCCTTGGCATTGTCCTCAGATGAAAAACAAGAAACCAAATAAACTCAAAAGAGGTTGCAAGAACATGATAATGTTTGTTTGAAAACATAGAGGGATCGAATACAAACTCAGGGAGGCGATAGTCATCATCTCGAAGTAACCACCTCGTTGCCCACATTGGTGTGGAAAAGATATGAGCTGAACTCTTGTTTCTTTCTCATTATCCTGGAGTGTCTTCATCCTCGGGTTGTAATATGAAAAAAAATCCACCAAGATAAATTGTGAATCACTCAAAAAACACACATCTTAAATAAACATTTCTCCTCCAGATTCAACAGCTATCCACAGAAAGCCCCACAAACATTTATGTTGTGTGTCCACTCTGTTAAGAAACAACACTCAGTTTGCAACAACAACAACAATAGAGACTCAAGAGTGTTTAATTTGTCCACCAAAAAAAAAGATTCAAGGAAAGGTGTATGCATTTCTCTATTCCGTGTATGACTCCAGATTGTTGGAGGAACTATTTCATCTTGCGTGAGATCTCAATGTAATTCAAAAGTTTCTTTAGAGCCTTCCCACTGTCGATAGCTTCCTTTGCTCTCTCCATAGCCACAGCCACATCCTCTGCACCTTCGGATCCCAATAAATGATCTACAATCCCAGCATTTAGGACGATTCTATCATAAGCTGCGCCTTTCTCACCACGTAGAGCTGCCAAACCCAGCTCTATGTTCTTGGACACCTATCAAGTTTATTTGCTAGCTTTGAGTAACCATTGTCCCCAACAAGTAATATATGTTTTGAGAGATCTTACCGAACGATCAGTTCTTGGAGTCTCCGTTGGCTCAAACCCATAGTTTCTTGCATCCACCTCCAGGTTGAAACTCTGACGTGACACCCCTACAATTACAGTAAGTTACTCAAGTCATAAGTTGAGCTGACCACAATATTGACGCCTACAAAGTTAGCATACGGACCAAGCTAGACAAGTGACAGCTCTGGATTAGATAACATAGCAATCTAGAACGGCCAATTTGCCAAAAATTTCTATGGTATACTAATAAAACTCCATGCCAACTACAGAGTCCCATTGGTTCATATTAAATATCAAGAAATAGATTGAGACTAGAGAATGTTGTTTTTAGCTGTTCTTACCGTCAGCTTCTAGAGCAGTGTCTGAACTCAAAGAACGGAAACCAGAACAGTAGTTAACTGGAAAGCCTTTCGATGCAGTTGCTGCTCGCACTCTTGTTGTCATTGAGAGTGCCCCTTCTTCTCCCTGCATTACCAAATAGAAATCTTATTTATTCCCTAAAATCTTCACACTGTTAACATATGTCAGGTTCTGTTTCTATATTCACTTGTGCAGTAGCTCATAAATATATATTTGATGACAAAAAAGGGAGAGTTGACCTTAACCACCAAACCAGAATGGACACCTCTTCTTCTCATAAGCATTAGGAGAGGCTCTTCGTAGCCTTCATGGTAAAATCCAGCCACTATTGATTCCTTCCCTGTCGCCTGCAGTTAAAAAAAATGTCCATGAAAATGTCTGTCTAGTAACCACAAGTAGCTATGGTAGCATGCTTTCCTCAAATTTTGTCTTAATCATCATGACTTATGAGCTATTATTAACATCTCAACCACTATCTTAACAGCATGTAACGTAGTGACCTCTGATAGATCCCCTTACCCTCACAAACTGCTGAACTTTCTCCGTTGTTGCCAGAGGAGGACGCTTCTTTATATGCTCTCGCATCCCCACTAACGAATATCTGAAAACACCAAAGAAAACGGTAGTACACATTAGCACAGCCCCCATATCTACCCTAAACAAAGGAATGGTTCAAACAAATATATCTCTCAGATATCATACAAAGATGGCCGAGCTTCCCGTAGACTAAGGTATGCAAATCCAGCTTTCTCATCCTGCAAAAGACACCAACAGGCAGGGTTATATATATATAGCAAGTTAACCATAGAGAGAAACTATTAGTTTACATTGTAATAGGCACCTCAATGAGTTCTTTTGCCTGGTGAACAGACAAGCTTGTATTCGCTCCCATAAACTTCAACATCTGCTCCTCAGTCACACCTCCCTAAACCAAAAAACTAAAAGAGTTAAAACGAAAAAACAAAAAAATCTAATACCATTCATTTTTCTGTTATTTAATACCTTTGGAGGCATCCATTCAACGCCATGGAGCAGTGAAGATTCACCATAGCAAGCTCTAACCGTAGCCACAAACAGCGTGCTCCTAAAGAACCGAGTGTTCCCATCATAAGGCTCCCCATAATGAGTCAACGACTTCACATCAGCCACAGGAGTATCCCCTAGTTCATCATCAAACGCAAGGCAGTAAGCTTTAAGCTCGCGGTCCGTCTCTCTATTCATCCTCTGACCAATCAAAAACGCCGAAAGCAACGACTCACTCACACCAGAAACCAACCCATCTTCACTTCCAAGAGGTAAAACGTCTCTCAAAACACCTTTAACCTCTTCATAACCAAGATGACCTCCAGCCAAAACCTCTCTAAGCGCACCGACCAACCTCATCTCCTTAGCTTCGTTGCCAACAAAAGTAGGTCCAACGGAGCTACCAGTTCCCAGAAGAGAACCTTCAGGGTCTGCAATGAAGAGCACATCAGGAGGTAGTGCTCTAACAAGAAGCGGCCAGAACACATCCATGGCCCGCTTTTCGCCTTCACTCCATTGAGTCTCCTCGGGAAACGCGTTGGCACGTATTGTCATCCCAGCAAAGAATGCACCGAGCTGGGCCTTTGAAACTGGCTCTTCCCCTTTTAGTTCCCCTCTAGCTGCATATGAGAACTAGTAGTTAATTCCGGAAGTGAC
The DNA here is from genome assembly GCA_026261945.1 of Hirschfeldia incana. Classification (NCBI taxonomy): domain Eukaryota; kingdom Viridiplantae; phylum Streptophyta; class Magnoliopsida; order Brassicales; family Brassicaceae; genus Hirschfeldia; species Hirschfeldia incana. The sequence continues at coordinate 251,882 of JABCMI010000087.1, read as the reverse complement.
TTAAATTTCCGTGCACCAGTAAATATTCATTTGACCGGACAAAGGGAAAAAAAATTCATTTACAAAATCAATATACAAATCCTAACATGTATTTTGAGTAGACTGGGTACCACACTGTCTGATCCGAGTTTGGAATGCCGCCTAAGCCCAGACTGGCCAAGCAATGATAATTTAGTTCGCATGGGAAATCGAACTCATAACATGTGGCTACATACCAAGCCCCGAGAGATTATCACTAGACTACCATTACTTGGTTCTCTGTGCTCGAATTTAATTTTTGTTTGTTGTTTATTCCCAATCACTAGTAAAGAGTCTAATAGACAAGCTCAAGAACTATATAGAACCAATCACTAAACCAAAACTGATAACTAAACCAACAAACCAAGAAGCGTATCCAAAACATAAGTAATGTCTTTTACACATTCTAGCCTAGATTCTAATTCATAAGAACACCAAATCGAAAGATATAAAGTTTCCAACTTTACGATTGGGTTAAGCTTACCTGATCTTAGTATAGTATCAAAGACCTTGAAAGCCTGTTCTTCACTAAGAGGTCTTGTCTGAGTGGGACCAGTGCAAACCCTAGCTTGAGCGTCAAGAACGGTAGGGTTTGCTTTGGGAATCTCCGATCTACGGTAAGTGGTAGAGAGAGCAGGATTCTTGATATCAGTCTCCTTGAGACCAAACTGTTCCATCATTGCAGAGTCCAGCGCTGCCTTTATCTTCAAACCACCGTGGTGGAGGAAGAGCTTCCGGCGCTGCGGACGGCTCCCGTTGAAACCGGTTAAGGGAAACCGGAGGCATGAGGCGTCGGAGTAAGTAGGCCTCTTGATCTGAATTGGAGAGAGGGAGAAGGAAGATTGGGGATTGAGGAGAGCTTTCATTGGATTGGATTGGATTGGATTTGTCTCTGTGTGTTTATCTCGGTGTGGGAGTTCTCAGACGAAGATGACGGTACGAACCACTACCAAACCGTTAAAAGTACTTTCTTTCATTTTATTACATTACTTTTAATCAGACCAAAGTTGGTAGTAAGAGAATACTATATTTTATCAGGCCGCTGAGATTAGCTACATTTGTCTTTACGCAGACATGATCAGCCACATTCAAGTTCAGGTGTGACTGTACAGAGAATGTCTCGTTTCTTAGTTTATACTTGTGAATTTCATAGTTTTGTGAGGACATAACATTTTTTTGTCAACTGTCTCGCATTTGTCATCTATGAGTGAGCATCCGGTTCAGATTTGTTAAGATTTTTTTGAATTTTTTGATTCAGTATTTAGTCTCATTCAGATTTTGTATAGTTTATAACATCTTATAAGACTTGTTTTAGATTCGAAATGTATTCGTTTAATTTTGGTTCGGTTTCACCTACTTTTATATATTTCATAAAATAAACATATAGTATAGTATTTGAAGTGTTTATTTTAGGGTTTTCATATTTATTTCGGTTATAATCAATTTTATAATTATAACTAGATCTTGATTCTGCTCAATCATGCGAATGATTATTTTTATTTTATACATATAAATATTTGATTTACATGATTAGTGATATATGATTTTTATATTTACCATATAACTAAAAATTTAATATAATATTTTCAAACACAACAATTTCATAGTTTATATGCAGTAATATAATTTATTATTTCCAAATATTAGTGATGTCTTTATTATAAAAATATAAACACTAACCAAAATCTTATATTATGTGAAAGTTACGACACATTTTGTTTAATTTAATATTAACTTACATATTAATTTCCTTAGAGTTGTAAATCGTACTTTAGCTTTGGTCATACATATACGTTAACCAAATTATTTGCATGAATTAAATCTTTGACTGAATAATCTATATTAAGTGTAATTTATTAAACGTCTGCTTCATTTAATTTATTAAACCAAAAACCGCAATGCATTGTGTTTGTTTTTTTTCTTTTAAACCTATATTTTCTCTTTATTATCTATGTATTTTTTGAGGTTTCTTATGTCGTCTATTGGTGATTTAGATTTTTCTACCCCGAATATTTTGGATTACTTACAGTGACTTTTTAATTGTTAAAACTTTTATTTACAGTTCTTCATTTATCATACATCACGTTATATAATTAACTCTTAAACCTACAACTACATTTTTTTAATAAACACACTGAAAATAAAAATATTCACATGAAATATATTTTTCAGTCATTCATCTGTCATTTTTGTTAATGACATTAATTGGTACAATACCCATTGCTCTTTCAAAATTGCACAAGATAAAAGAAACAAAAAGAATTATATTAATGAATAATATATGAATATAGTTTATATAGAAATGAGCTTGATTATCTTTAAACAAAGCAGTCATAAACTTCTATTATTGAAATATAAAATTAAACCGGCTATTTTATTGAATAACATAAACTAAATGCACTTTCAAATAGCATTTGTAAACCGATCATTCATATTGATATCATATTTTCTCAGTGTAGTACGAAATTCTAATTAACAATTATTAAATTTTAGAGATTAAAGATTTTATTAAAAATATTAGTTAACTTAATATCACATTTAATATAAAATAGCACATGAAATTAATATAATTACATAATTAAATAGATACTTAAAAGGTTTATTTTAGTAAAAATGAAATATACATTTATATTTTAAATAATAACGAACTTAATTAGATATTTAAAAGGTTTGTTTAAGTGAAAAAATACATTTCTATTTTAAATAAATACAAAAGTATTGCATATTTTAAAATGGTTGTTTTAATGAAATGAAATATATATATATATATATATATATATATATATATATATATATATATATATATTAATATTATAAAGAATAAGACATGAAAAGATTTTGTTCAGATGCAATTCAGAGAAAATATAGAAATATCTATTTGATTTTCTTTTTTAAATAATTAAAATATTTCAAATATGTATACAAAAATTCATTAAAGTGATTTTCCAAGGGATGATCTAAACAAAAGAATCACATATAAAATAAGTTATGACTTCTCTTTTAATATAATACATTTTTAGGTTATTTAAATTTTCAGCTTTTCATGTTTATAATCCGATTTCGGTTGATAACACTCTGAATTAAATATATTTTATACTAATCTACAAAATTTATTCAGATATTTTTTACAGCTCATATCAATTAGAGATTCAAAATTTCGATTTGGATTTTTATGCTCACCCCGTCTCATCCCTAATCAACATGTTACGATGTATATGAGAAAATATTGTTTTCGTACTCGAGCCCCTTTGGTTAAGAATCTGCACAAGCGAGCATTTAACGATAACATCTTTTATAACATTGTATTCTGCATCAAAGACAACTTCTCTAAGTTTGTCATATGTTTTTATCCCACTTAGTTGTAAATAATAATCTTATACCCAAAAATGTGAATTACTATGTACGATATAAACCAACTATGTAAAACAATGTTATAAAAGATGTAACTAAACAGAAAGAAGTTATTGGAGTATAATTATCTATGTGTTAAGTGTTTGTAGACTGCGTTTACCCGGTTTCTATGCACTGTAAGATGTCTAATTACTGGTAAGTTCAAAGACATGGGAACTTTTTGTTGTGGGTAAAGTAGAATCTGGCAGCATTCATGAATATGATTATTGATGTATTTTATGTATATGATTATATATCTTAGAATTATAACTATGTTCGCTAAAATTATAAGTAGAATTAGAGATGAACTTTATTTAAAAGAAAAAAAAAACAACAAATTTTTTTGTGTATGTTTATATAAAATTAACATATATGATAATTATTAATTTATAATTTTATTAGGTCATATATTTATCTAATAGTTTTGAAAATATTATTATTTTATTATTTTATCGATTTATGTTGTATTTTACATTGGCGTAATTTAGAACTCTATAAAATTTAGCTATTTTATTAGATTATTGATGTATTTTATATATAATAATTATATATTTTAGAATGTAATTTTACATTTATTTTTAGTTTGATAAATTTATAAATAAAATTAGATATAAAAATTATTTTGAACAAGAAAATAAATAACAAAAGTTTTGTCTTTGTTTATATAAATTTAACATAGATGATAATTATTAATTTATATTATAATAGAATCATACATTTACCTTAAAAAACAAAATATTACTATTTAATTAGTTTGTCAAATTATGTTGTATTTTGCATTGCGAAAAAAATCGAAAAGATATATTAATTTATAGAGAGTCTTAAATTGTACTTGTTAGGCCTCGAAGGTAAAGTTATGGGCTGCGATTTTGTGGCCACGCTGTTAAATAATTATTTGAAGCCATATTAAGACGGCTTATTGGGCCCAGAAAGTTTTGTCTTTACCAATAGGCCTAGTAACAAATGTTAAACAGTTACGTAGACTGCACGCCTGATCGTCTAGCTCATTTGGTTTGTGTATATATCCTATATTTTTTTCCCTGGAGGATAAAAGACATAGGATCCGACTGGTAACCACATCGGGAACAATAAAAATGAATACGAATAAATCTATGGGAATGATGAGAAATAGTCATTCCATATCAAATTTATTGAGGAACAAATTTGTTCTTTAATTTTCTACAATAAAAAAAATGAAAATGAATAAAAATGAATGACTATTCTTTATAAATGGTAAAATTTATTAGTAATGTCAAAGAATGCATTATTCCCTTTCATTCTTTGGTCACCAGTTAGACCCATAAATTTGTCGTTTGTCTATATTTCACTACCTTATAATTTGAGGTATTCTAAAATACATTTCTTTTATTTTTTTCAGATCATCTAAATTTGATAAATAATAAAAGCCAAAATGACAAAGAAAACTATACAAAAGATGCCAGACTTACATAAATCAGAGGTGCAGTTTCAAAAAGAAAAGATATTATAATATTTGGTATGTGACAAATATATTTCTTATATATCACAAGAAACTCGTGTACTTCAGTTTTACCTGCCTTATAATTTAGGTATTTTGGGTCTGGTAAAATTTATAATCTTTTCTTTTCGAACTTGTAGACTTAAGTCTTGACAAATGATTTAACAAATTATAAATAAATCTGCTAACCTTCTGAAACTTTCAGTCAAAAATTCAAATAAAATACTTAATAAATTAAAAGCATTTATCTATTAGAAAATTATAAAGTTTAGTTTTATATATTTCACATATAGAAAAGCCCACATATACTTAAACAGATACCGAGAGAGAACCTTTATTGTTTCTACATATTGTAGAAACAATTTAGGTATTTTGGGTCTGGTAAAATTTATAATCTTTTCTTTTCGAACTTGTAGACTTAAGTCTTGACAAATGATTTAACAGATTATAAATAAATCTGCTAACCTTCTGAAACTTTCAGTCAAAAATTCAAATAAAATACTTAATAAATTAAAAGCATTTATCTATTAGAAAATTATAAAGTTTAGTTTTATATATTTCACATATAGAAAAGCCCACATATACTTAAACAGACACCGAGAGAGAACCTTTATTGTTTCTACATATTGTAGATGACTAGGGTAACCTAGACATCAGAAGAGTACATAATTCTGAAGGCTTTTTATAAACCTTTAACCATTAGATTTTTATATGCGCTTCTTATTTTAGAGGTCAATGCTTTTAATGAGCTTCATGTTGGCGAGTCTCTCGAGAAACACATTGAAAACATCTTCACGACTCAGCATACTGACTCGGACGTGCTTCTTGTCAGAACCACAACGTTCTCCTGCTCTGCTCATAACCTTTTGTCTCCTCAAATCGTTAACCAGATCCGTCTCTTCCTTCGTCCCCAGCCACGCAAACGCTATGTAACCGACATGAAAAACACCAACCGTTACGTCTTATTCAATACACAACAATCCAAACGTAACAACAAACATGTGTCGTCTAATATATAATTATTTTAGTTTTTTCTTAAAACAAATCTAGTTATTTTAGTTACCAGGGTAAGATTTGTTCAAAAAAGAAAAAAGAAGTTACCAGGGTAAGATTCGAGTGTTTTGCCAAAATAGTTACAATAGGCTTCAGGGTACTTAGGAAGAGTGAAATCACTTTCCTTCACCACTTCACGAAGCTTCTCCCACCTGTTTTTCATCATCTCACGACCATACTCGAAGAAGTTCTCAGTTTCGCTCGTACAAGTCTCCTTGAGAACTTTGAGAATCTTGGCGGTTCGAACCTGTGACTCCTTAGACACACCAATAGAGTTCACTATGATATACTCAACCATCTTCTTTGCCACCTCCTTGTCCTTCACCAATGCCCACCTTCACCATCAAAACAAACCAAACCCATTAATTAATATTAATGAAACTAAAAAACTATTCAGTAAACAAGCATTTTAGTTTAATGCATGTTATTAATAGAAAGAAAGAAACCCAAATGAAACTAAAAAGCTATTCAGTAAACATGCATTTTAGTTTAATGCACGTTGTTATGGAAGAATGAAACTAATGCATAACCCAATATCTGACCCGATGCGGGACCCAGCGTGGCCTGTGATCTTGGAGAAAGTGAAGAGCATGATGTCATGGTCTTGACAGTGAGTGATGGGAGTGTAGTGGGGCCAGTAATAAGCAAAGTCATGGATCACTTTGGCTTCGTCGTCGTCTGGACGGTTCACCACAGTCTCTCTGATAGTGCCGTCTGGGTTATTGGGTGACGTGACCAGCTCGATGAACGGACCCTTCTTGTCGAAACCCCACGCGTCACCTTCCCACTTGTACATACCCGACCGAACATATGTTGTCTCCTCCACATACGTCTGTTTAAAAAATAAAGTTAGTAAACATTTATTTAAATTGTAACAAATAAAATTATTTAAGAAGAGAGGAATGGTTTTTGGTAAAAGGGAAAGAAAAAAGTGGGGACATGCGCATGTTACTGATGTCTTTGCACATGAATTCACAACACATGCAGTATGTAAGAAGGAAAAAAATTGTTTTTTGTAAATTGTTAAATAAAAAAGAATGGTGGATGTGAGGTGTTGTGTTCGATAAACATGTCTGTCACTGTGTCTTTTAGATCTCCAATCTTTGATATTGTAAACAAGCCCCCTAAATCTTCACATCAAATCAACTTTTTAGTTAAGAAACGACTTAAGATTTTATATAAAAGTACAATAAAAACATAGAATAAGACGTGATCACGTAGCTATGAATCTTCTTCACAGTTTTATTTTATTATTGCTTCTATAGTTTTTTTCCGAAAATGTTATTTGTATGTATATGACATCCTAGTTAAGTATAAATAAATAAAACAATTGTTCTATGTCGGTTTACATTTGGTTAGGCAGTTTAAAAAAGATAAACGCAAAGCAGCACCAAAAAAAACCCGTCAAAATCTGCTTATATATTTTCTTTAATTATCTAGATGTTAAAAAAAATATTTGATCAAAAAATATATTTTCCTTAATTATGTTTAGATTTGGTTTATTTATCTTAGATGATTTTAAGAAATTACTCTTATCTAATGGCCAGCACGTACAAATGTCTATTTTCTTGATAAATCCAATTAATGAAAAAAATACACAAAGATAGATCTGGACTTGATCCAAAACCCTACTCGAATTAAGAAATAATCCACAAAGACTCAGAGTAGTGGTTTGTCTAGCTGCAAAATCGGCTTATTAGTTGTTAAGTACAGAAAATCGGTTTGTTAGTTTTAAAAACAAATTGTCAACGGAAAAAGGAATGATTAAAATAATCTTTAAAAAGGAAAAAGATACGAGGAGTTTAGTTTAGTGGTGGGTGCTTACGGAGTAATATGGAGCAGCGGCAACGATACTGACAGGTTCGGTCCCACCAGCAAGCAAAGATAGTGCGTGGACGGCCGCTTGACAAAGCTGCGTCGAACCGGTCCCAACCACGATGTAACGATCCTCCGTTGCTGCGTTTCCGACCGCTCTGTGCAACTCTTTGATCGCTTCGGCTAGTTCCGGTTCAAGGAACCAACAGAGGTTGTTCACGTCGCTGAAATAGCTCATTAGATCACAACCACGTATCGTCACCGTACATCTGTCACCTATCTTCCTCCAGAATTCTTCGTACGCCGTTGGATCTCCACTGCAACAAATTTTATTTTTTTATCAGAAAATGATTTTCTTTTTTGGAGCCGATGATTTTGCAATGCGGTTAGAGAATTTGTGAAATAAAAAAGAAAGACGTACTGATCAAGGTTGACGATGGAGTCAGACATGGCGATGTTCTTCGTAATCTCTACTTTCACCATCTTCTTATTCTTCTCGGTTTGCTCTTCTTCGTTTGAAAGAGTGTTAATGATTAGAGAATAGTTGTAGGGCTGAGTGTATTTATAGGAGGAAAGCGATTTCTTATTTTATTATTAACTTTAAAATAAATAAAAAATAAAAAGTGATGTGTTCTGGCTTAAAATGGGAAAATATCTTTATTAAAAATTATTTACTTTCCAGGTTCAATAATATGACACTTTTATGCAAAACCAATTTACAAGTTAATTTAACAAGGTAAAAAGCTGGAGCTCCCGTATATAGCAAGAAATATAATACTTCCTCCTGTTTATATTACTTGATGTTTTACATTAGTACACATATATTAAAAAATTATTTTTGATCGTGTATCACTAAGATATAGTTAAAAGTTAATTTATTTAATTGTAAATAATATAATAAAAATACTATTGGCTATACGGATTTTTGATCAACTTAAAGTTATATATATTTGTGCAAAACCTTCTATTATGAAACAACATAACTTTCTCAAAACATCACCTATATTAGAATGAAGGGAATACAAAGAACAATAATTTTTGAACCAAAGATATTTCTATTCATCGAATACGGATTCATAAAACTGGAATTTTGAGATGATTTTTATTAATCTGACAAATTTGTTTTTATATAAATGTGATTTTTTTAAAAAATTAAAGTTATTGAACTTGCAATTTCATGAAGTAAATTTAAATATATTGTTATTGAAAGTATTTTAAATTATTTTAACAAAATTTCTAGGTGAAAATGTTGAAAGTCCAAATATCTAATTATTTTTGAAATTATAAAGAGATTTAATAAACTATATTAAATCATCTAATTTATTTAAATTATTTTAAATTTGACTAAAAATAAATCATCTAAAAACTGTAAATTGAATACACCCCCCCCTATAACTTTAAATCACTAATCATCAAAGTTCGGATTTTTTTAATGAAGTCTAAACACAAGATTAATCAAAAAAACGTAACAACATGATCTTACATCTCAATATGGATTGATTCACATATCTTATATTTTTAGTCGAGATTATCAATAAATTAATCCTAATTACTAGATTTTTGTTCAGGTTATCAAATGACTGATAAACAACATGGATATGAAATTCCCGATTTGCTAATATGATTAATGTGTAGGAAAATTAAAAGCTTATAGATTGCTAGTTTTCTATGAATTTAGATTATCTAAATATTTTTTTTGTCATCGATAAAATAAATTTATACTGACTCTATAAACCAAACTGGTAATTGTGCATCCATATGAACGACGAAAGAGAATTGTTTTCTGACACCGCGTGCTAGGCTGTCCGCCTTTAGATTCTCCGTCTGATGTACATGAATAATCTCTGAGTTGATAAAAATTTCTTTTAAATTCTTGATGTCTTCCAGATAACTTTCATACACTGACTATTCTTCTGGTTCTGAAACCATCTTTACTAGTTGAAAACAATATGTTGCAAACGTAACCTGAGACTGACATAAATTCGTCATACATTCTATTGCCCATATTAGTGTCTTTGCCTCCAAGTGAAGGGGTGAGAAACTTGCCTTGAGGTTTCTAGCCTCCATTAGTCCATCAAAACCCTCAAGAGTGTTATATCATCTTTGTCCTGAATAAAATTCATTATCTTTTCACGGTCCATCTACATATAATACACTATCACTTTGGAATTAACGGTAGGGTCCTAGCCTCCGCCTGTTGTACTGCTCGCTGGGTATTCAGGACATGTGTGTCGGCCCAAAGTGTTGATTTTGTTTCCGCCAATTTAAGTGCTTTCCCAGGATCAATGTCCAGACTGATAAATACTTTACTATTCCTTCATTTTCAAATGTACAATAGAATCAAAGAAAATTTGTGATCATCCATTTTACGGGAGAATTTTCCAAAAAAGATGATCCATATTTGTGAAGAGAGAGCTGGTTGGAAAGATAGTCGAATTTGATGGTATCTTTGAGAGTGTCCACACTTGAAGTGCTGGGGAACACTCAAAACACACACAGTTTATTGATTCTTCTGAAGCTCTGCATCTTGAACAACATATATCTCCTTGTATTCCGCGCGTTTTCAGAGTTTTTTTGACAGCTATACATCCTATACAAATTGCCATAAGAAACGTATTATCTAAAAATTTATATATGAGTTATAATTCTTACTAAAATTTACTGATTGTTATTAGTAGTTACAAATTTGAAGGTTTTCGTTCTGATTTTAGTATTTGATTTTTTAACAAAGAAATCTTTTAAATTTACTGAAATTGATGATAACATCCTTAGTAAATCTATATGGTTGAATAACACTTGATTTAAATTTAAATTTATAAATCATATTACCAATATGTCAACATGGATTTTAAAGTCATCGAACATATAATACTTGCCTTCCCTTGTTTCTGTGGGTCATGTGGACTCTATGGACTAGTTAGAATCAATACATGTTTTAAATAACGACTTCTAGAAGCGGAGGTGCTTGTGAAAGTAATCCAGTCAGCTTGAAAATGGCAAGAGGCCTTGATTCCTTAAAGTTAGTGTACTCGCTCTAAGCCGATGACTACAACATTGAGAGAAACACTAACATAAAATATCTGGATCTTCTCCACTGTTTTTGGATGCAGTGACAGTGATTGTGTCATGAGTTGGTTGTTTCAATCTGCTTCATAAACTTTTATTAAGCAGAGAATGTATAATCGCTTTATTTTAGCTTTGGTATAGTCATAGAATCTTTTGTTAAGAATTAAATGATATTGCACTGGATTTGAAACTTGGTATGTCATCTAGATTCTAAAATTCTTATTTCTCTTCTCACAGAATATTTCTATCAAAGGTATTTCCATAACGTTTGCGTATTAAGTCGACTCTTTTACTATATTTCCTTTGATTTATTCCATGCTTAAGGAATGTTATAATTGACGTTTTGATGAAATCAGCTCTTGTCTTATTGCTGACCTCTCCCTCTTTGGATGAGTGAACAATGGTTTTTTCTTTATGAATGAAAGGATGGTTTGACAAAAAAAAATGAATAACACCTTATTCAGTTTATATTTCCAAATCTGTTAAAATACATATACCAATAACCTCCCCTTAGTATCAATATGGAAATCAACAAATCATATAAATCAGAGACATTCGAATTAACTTCAAATGGGTATTATCGGGCTTGGACATCCAACGTCCTTTAACCCAACACCCGTTTGGGTAATTTTTTTGCTTGGATCGGGATCAAATTTGACTTTGTTGGATCAGGTTTGGTTTGGATCTCGGTTACAAAGATTAGGCGCAGCCCTTATGGAAACTTAAATACTCCTAATAATGAAGAAATTTATTTGGCAAGCAATTTGAGATGTTTATCATTAACTTAAAATCTGAGGGAAAAGAAAATATGTGATATACAATAACAACATTGCCGAATGGAATGATTATCAAAAGATAACATGTTGTGAATGCTCATATATGTTTCATGTGTTATTAGTTTTCTCAAATGTGGATTATTTATTCTATTCATATCTTTAATAAAGATGCATTGATTCTCTTGGATAGTATAGTATATGAGAGAGTAAAAATGGTAATAATGACAGCAACCCTCTTAGAGGTCTTAAAGATCATGGTAACAAAATATTAAATAAGGAAAGATGCTCAGGCAATCGTATGAACATATTATTCATATGGTCAACCATGTGATGTGAATAAAACAGTATTAAAGAGTAGTCCAATAGGAAAGTGGAGTCATGTAGATGACTTTTAAAAGAATTCTTATGAGCCAAGAGGATAGCATGTTTGGATGGGATGAATAATATAAGAAGTATTCTCTCACATGTTGAGATAGAAGCGCTAATGTGAACAATGGGGTGTATGATCACATTCCGATATACATTGGTAATTTTTGCAACAGACTAGTTAAAATTGGTTGAGATAGTTTCTAAAATCAATGCATTGCAAATGTTTTCAATGGATTTGAAGAGATTCACCAATGAAATTTTCCATTGATGTGTAATCGATGTAGTCTCTCGTAAAACCAATACAAAGACAACTAAGGTAGTGTGAACTGTTCAGATACAAACACCTTATTTTGAAATAATAATGTAAGATTGATTCGACTATCCTAATCGTCTTAGAATCTGAATTATGTTATTGATAAAAATATTTTATTATAGACACTACCATATTAATTTACCAATAAAAAAACAACACATGAGACCATTACGACTAATAACTCTATGTAATGTGTACATAAAGTTACATATTCTCAATGGTTCAAAACTGAAAATGAATGATTATAACAACAATGAAAAATAAAATATTACATACACAAACATATATGCATACACTAAAACATTAACAAAAAATGAGTAATTATTTCTATACTAAATTCTTGATATAAGATTCATAAATCTATTTTTTTATTTTTCAAGATTAATTTTCTGATGAAAAAATTTAACTTCATACAATCTCTAAACAGTATATTGCATTACGAAACCTTAATTTCACCGGGGATATCTATGGAATCTATCGGGAGATCGAGATCCTATTTATATCTTTCCAATTTTTAGTTTTCGATTTCATTCCTAAGACCCAAAACCAGTTGGCTGATTCCCTGACTAAAGCCACCCGTTGTAGTGGTTCTGTTATCGCCAACTAGCTTGCTCGACTTTCTCGTTTTAGTCAAATCAGTGTTCAAAAAAAGATTGCACATAATATAACATCTTATAACAAATCTATATATCTTATTCATTTTAAAACTTTGCGACTTTAATTTTTTTTAAACCGATAAAAAAATATTTCTTGATTAGTAGTTATTCCTCAAAACTCATGTGACTATTTCACACAAATATCTTCATGTTAATGTTTTTTAAAAAACGTTATTCTTGGATTCCGAAAATGAGAAATGGTACACTTCTAAGATATATTGAATCCAATCGGAAAACAATCAAATAATATAGCCAGTTTTAGGAAATTGTATTACACATCAAAAATGGGATGGAAAAATATACATGCTCAAAGTAATCAAAACAAGTTACAAAATAAGAAGGGGTAGAGAAATATGAAGAGTAAATATCTTAATTTTCCATAAATGAGAATTCAAAAAAAGTATGAAATTCTGATAGAAGTATGAGAATCGATAATTTTCATGAATTTGTTTTACAACTGATGAATAGATGGCTTGAAATAATGTTGAAACATATTAAGAAGACAAGTTAAATAGTAAAATTATCGTCATCCAAGACCGCCATGACAATTTCTTTACAAATCGCATAAGATTTCACATATTTTCATTTGTTTCTGTTAAAACCTTACTTCATTACTAAATCAAAAGATACACTGTTTTCTCATCCTATATTGGGAGAGTTTGAAAGCAGAAACAAAGCACTTTTAGCACTGCTATCAGCAACAGAGTTAAAAGTACGAGAAATAAAACAATACGAGATAGACGACAGAGAACTACTCAACACGTAGATGTCATGGAGTAGTCCTTTTAGAGCTATCACAGGAGGTGATTTCTCTGTGAGGAGGTCAACTAGACTGTGAGAATCTGACAAACAGATCACGTCCTTGTACCCCAGCAAGACGGCCTGATGAAGACCTGATTTTAACGCCAGAGCTTCAACAACTAAGGCTGATACACTTATTTCCATTTCTACATACCTTTTTCTTATATGGTTTCCAAATTTTACTTGAATTTGTGACATTGTATCTCAATTTGAGATGTTTTGATTTTCTCTTAGAAGGAGACGATAACCATCGTAAAGCCTAAATCAATACCAAATGTCTCGATACATATATAGTATGTCACTATATATACAATATTTTAATTTTGTATACATATTTTTGGTTGGTAGAATTATCTCAAGAATTTATTAAATATTGATATATTTTCGTGACAGTAAATTAATTTAAAAATAGTTTTCAATTACACAAACAAAAAATCACCACATGACTGCATATACACAAATAATATAGAAATCTATATGGACTATGAATCATATGACAACATTTCATTAACTTTACGTGTTACGCTGCTAACTTTATAGTCCATCAATTTATAGTGATTTTAACATATTTCTCATATGTTCTCGGTTGTATAACATTGTGTTTAAGTATTTTATATATGTGCTTCTTTTGTTTTTGTATTTTGTATGAGTGTTATGATCCATTTGGTTGATGAAAATTTTCATTGCTAAGTTTGAAGTCTGTCATATTTGTATAGCTATCAGAATGATGTTAACAGTGTTAGTAACATAAAACATATAATAAATGGATATCAACATGTGATTCATATAGTTTAGGTAAAAAATTTAATACATTGCTTTTTGCTAAAAGTGTGATTGGTTTGTGTAACTGATAATCATTTTCATTGGTGTATTACAAACATTATAACCAAAAATGATTCTTTTTTTGTCAGCAATGCAAACAGAATTATGAAGATTATGCAAATTAAATTGATAGCTCTGCATCCATATGGACAACAAACGACAGTTACCTTCCTGAACGCAGTGCAAGACTGTATGTCCTTGAATTCTAAATTTGTGGTATATGAATGAGCTTTGTGCTGTTGAAACTTAACCTGCAAAGGTTCACCACTCTTCTGGTTCTGAAACCATATTCACCAAATGAAAACAATCTGCTATAAAGGTAACATTAAACGTTCTTAAGTTTCCCATACACTCCATTGTCCAAATTGGTGTCTCTATCTCCGAGTAAATTGGTTACTGATTCGCTCTTTTATTCACCACTCTCATTTATCCACCAAAACCTTCCAGTGTGCTATAACACCATTGGTCCGAGTATATATCCTGATTTCCAATGATACATCCGTAAAATAACATCAACCTGAAATATTCAGTACTATCGCCTCTACAACTAAAGATGATAAATTTATTCAAACAAACCAAATTGATAGATTTACTGCTTAATATAGATTTGAAGTAGTTACATGTATCCTTAATCAAATTGATGATATATTTATACTTTTTATACAATGTTTGTAATAATCCAATGAAAAAAATGCTCCTTCTATATAATGATAGACTTATATATATTTACGTAAGTTATGGTAAATTAATAAGTTGACTTTCATATTATTTTGTGTGATATATACAATATTTTAAGCATAAATTTATAAAATCTAAAATATTCTTATTTAAATCTATACAAATATTCTTATACAAATAAGTTGATATATGAATTATATTATTTAAGTGAATATACTTTTTAAAATAAATATACACTACGGGTAACATATATTTTGCATATTAAATTTTTATTATAACAACTAAAAACAAAAAAAAAAACGAATCCCAAATTTTAGCAGCAAAAACCAATAGTAAATGTCAACCATATGGTACCGCAAATAAGTATCAAATAATAGTACGATTAAAAAAACTGAAATTACCTTCCTATAATTAAAAATTATCTTTATTTATTTATAAATATCAATGGTGTTTTCTTTTGTACTAGAATTAAAAGTTAGAAACAAAATGCTAAGCATTGCTAATAGTATAAAATTATAAAATACTTTAATAATTTCTCAACTTTCAAGATTTTAATAAATATTCTTTAAAAAAATATTATGGATATCATGTGATAAATCTGTTGTGAATAATTTACATGATATGGCTAAGATAAAACCATTTACATGATATGTAAATTGCCACAATCTTACATTTGCCTTTAAAAATATATTTGCTTTTCATTATTTAGAGACATATTAATTATATATTAGATTTCTTCCAGTTAATTTTAAGGATTAAATTACACTCAATAATGCAGTCAAGGATTATTGTAGAATGTTTAAGGTAAGCTTTGTGAACAGTTGATTGATTAGAATACTCTAGGATTTCTTTCATAATTTTTTATTTAAATTTATTAATTATTCATCTTATTAAAAATTAGAAAATCAGTTAAGTTACTTAAACTTTTAATAAAGAGTTCGAATATTTATTTAAAAAAAAAAACTAAATATTTGCAATTGACCTAAAGTAACCGAACCTGAACTAAATATATCCGAACCTAATTTGATATATAAAAATACTTGAATTGATTCTAGATCTTTCTACCGGATACTCAAAACACCAAAAATATCCGATATAGATACAAATAGATACACGAACACCCCAGACCTAGTGGCTACTATTTTGATGACAATAAATGACACTATTACTATTTGATAAATTTACACGTAAAATAACCAGTTAATTCATTTAAAATTCGTTACTTTTTTTTATAAAAGCAGATTGCGGAATCTACATTTTGTAATTTTGAGGCACTGGATCGTCTGAAAAATATGCATATAAATACAATTGATTATTAGTTATGATATTATTGAAACCTATTCTATATAGTAGCTTTGTAAAAACTAATATATTTTCTTACTTAACTTTATTAATTCGAGCAATGGATTAATCAATAACCTACATATTTTATTATTCTGTGTTAATTATCTTTTTGTTTCAAATGAAGTAAGTTTTAGAATTTTTCACATACATTAAAGCATATTATTTCCGTAATTATTAACTAATACTCCCTCTGTTTTTTAATATAAGTAGTTTTAGAGAAAAAATTTTGTTTCAAAATATAAGTTATTTTCACATTTCAATGCATCTTTTGTACTTATTGAATATTGTGTACCCAATAAAATAATACATGCATTTTTATGGTTGGTTAGATTTATACATTAAATACTACTTTTTAAAAAGTAACAACTTTCTTAATATTGATATTTTTATGTAAAACACCTTACATTTAAAAACAGAGGGAGTAGAATTTTAATAAATTCAATATTTTTATTAAAAAGGAATTTGCTATTTAGTAGTGTCTTGGAAAATGTAAAAAAAAAACTGAAGAAAAAATAGCAAAAAAAAAGTTGTGACGCTTCGAATTCACTAAAATAACATAATTTTATATATTGTTACCATCTATAATACTTTCCTATTTTGTTTTTCTACTCGAATTTCTATTTCAAAAATAAGCTTCATTTATTGCTTGTGGGCGTGGCTAAATCTTGAAGGATTCTCTCTTTAATTTCGTTTGTTTATTCTTTCGTATACATTGAATGAAAACCAAAGAAGAAAGTTTCAGGGCAGTTAATGCTTTCAAATTTCTAACGCCATTTTACTTATTGGCTTCTTGCAAACCACATTATTTTCATGGTTCTTGTAGACCACAGTATCTAACAGTAACTGATGCATGCATAAAATAAGGGGATTTTTCTACATAATGACACACTGACATGTGGTTTGAGCGTTTTGAATTGTAGAACTGCTCCATTTGTCCATAACCTCGATATATTCCCTTTTAAAAGCTACTTTCGTATTTAAAACTTCATATTTGTTATCGAAACGTAACTGTTGGATGTCATCTATCCAAAGTAACCGATGCATGGTATTTCATATCTTTTCTAAAGGTTGAATGCTGGATGTGCAATTGACATGTGGTTACTGCTCCATTTATACATAACCTCGACATATGTAAGCTGTGATTTATGCTTAAGATTTTAACGTCATTTTTGGGTCTAATTGTTATATTGTGATACGTCATTTTACTTCTTGGCTTCTTGCAAACCACAGTACTTTGATGTATCCTCAACACATAGTGTTTCAATACTATTAAAAGATAAGCAATTTTTATCTACTTGCAAGTAGTATAGGTTGGATCATTATATTTAATTATCTTTTATATTATTTCTAATCATATCTAATTTTAATTACTAAATATAGATCATATCTACAATTAATGAACTAACTAACTAATCTATTCTTTTTTAACTAATGAATTTAATTTATATTAATTCAAAATTTAAATAACTAATCAATTTTATTTTAGTTATTAATGTAATAAATAATTATATATGTATATTCATTCGTATACATACAATTATATATTAATTCAAATGCAAAAAAAATGTTCAAAACTCTCACAAAATACATAAAAATATATTTTTTATAGTTAGAGTATTAAAATTAGATATATATATATGATAAAATAAATATTAATAGTAGTTATATGATGAAACATGTTACTATTGATAGTTTTATGAATATATTTTTTACGGGTTACTCAAATAGACATGTAATATATAAATCAAATATAAACTAATTGAACAAATATATTAACACAAATATATCTAGGATTTTTAAATAACATAGTTTTTTTGAAAACTAAATGGATTACATATCAGACCAACAAATTTGCCAATTTAACTGCAGGTCGGGTCAGATTTCAAAACATTAAATATAACATTTTATTTGTAATATCTAAGTGTAAATACAATTAAAATACAATTTTATATCAAATAAATTTGGAATGTTTCAAAAATAATCTTATTATTGATATTTTTGTTAGTATAGTTTTACGGGTTATTCCAACAAACGTGTAAAATATTTATCAACTATAAAACTAATCGAACAAAACATAAAACACACTTTAAGTTAGATATAAGCATTCAGGTTCCATTTGGGATACATGTTAAATATTTTTAATTTTGGTTGTAATTTATATTGCATCGTATGTTTCATTCTTGTAAGTTTGTAAGTATGGATTGTTATAATTTTTATCATCATAAAATCTATAAAGTAATCATATATCAATTTGATTCATGTTATATTAGTTCGGTTTGGATATATCGGAAGAATTATTCAAAAAAAATGTAAAATAAAACATAAGAAATAAATATGTACTTAGGTAAAATTAGAAATTTAAGGTACTTATTTAAAACTTCAATACTTATTTTGAGATATCATTTCAAAATAATATAGAATTGAATATTTGAATTACATATTTATGTTTCAAATATTTGTGATTACTTTTGACATTTATATCGGTTTTTCGGATTAGTTTTTATTTTATTTTTTGGATTTCTCTAATAACATTTTGGATTCATATATATTTTATACCATCTAATAATACTCATTTTGATTTATTTTTTACATTCATGATCGGGTACGTGATCATATTTTTTTTATTTAAGATTACAAAGTTTATGTCCAGACTTACTTCAAATAAAAAAATATGATAATATAAATTATTCACCAAAAAATTATCAAACCGCGGGTCACGATCTAGTTAGGTTTAAAACTAAAACGTTGGATGTAATTTTTTCAATGATAACTGATGATATTTCATATCCATATGTACCGGGCTCTGGGTTCTTTTTTGTAAAAGTACCGGGCTGTGGGTTTTTTTCTGTCTATATAGTGACATGTGGTTTTTGACCGTTGCTTTGAATTGTATTACTACTGCTCACATCACCTACAATGTATAAGATGAGATTTATGTTTCTTTACACCGTCAAGTTAATTTTACAATTTAAATTTCAAATAGAAACTTTCAAGCCGTACGTTTGTAACCAACATAGGTAAAAAAAACAATATAGGTAAATTTTAATATTATGATCATTTTTACACATGCAGTGCTATATATTTCTTCTTCACATTAAATTTTTACGTTTTACAAAATCAATTTCCCCTTCGTCATAATTTATTTTATGTTTATTAAAATGTTAAACCTCATTGTTCCTTTTTTTTCATCTGTTAAATAAAATTTATAAATATCATTTGTGATACTATCATAATAATCGAAGTTATTTGAACTTTTTCTTAATTTGTAGATTACTCAGTTCTCTTGTAAGTACAAAAAAAGTTTTAGAAATGAATAAGTTTGGTATATTTGTCAACCTACATATTTGATTACTAAAATGACGAATAATCATGTTTTTTTTGTCTAAATGTTACCAAATAATCATGTTATCATGTAAACTTTATGATTGTCATAGATAAACTCTAATCAGCCAAATTCATCTGCTAAGATTCTAGGAAAGAAAATAGATATTATGTAGGACTTGATAAGATTTTAAAAGTGTTGTTAATTACTTTGCGGAATTGATAGTTTGTAGTTTTTGGATTAGTTTTTGGCTTTTGATTTTTCCAAAAATCTATTTTTTATCCAATCAAAATTTTCAAAGGATGGATTTCCTCAATTATAGGGAACTAGTTTTTTAAATAACTATTTTCTTAACACAAAAACAAGTTTTCGTGGGTTTTAACTATTTAAAATGGTTTTCAGTTTTTTTCCTTTTTGAAATTCTTTTTTTATTTACCCATTAGTATAGGAAAAGTAAATTAAAATGCTAATTACTATAAAAAAGAGTTTTGTAAGATTCAAATCTGTGTTTTATTGTGGCAGTGTGTCTACTATCCATGCGCTGTCAAGAATTGTTTTTTGAAATTTGGTTAATTCAAAATACAGAGTATATATGTTTTTTGGTCAAAATAATATATACAACGAAACCTCTATAAATTAATAATGTTGGGAGTACACCAAAACTGTAATTTTTATTAATTTATAGATATTATTAATTTATCGATATACTAATTGAATCAAAAACTCTATTTGAGACTATAAAATTATATTATTTTACAGAAATTTTTAGTGTATATTAATTTATAGAGTATTAATTTAAAAAGGTTTTACTACGCATAAGCATCAACTTAATATCAATTTTATATCTATGCTAACTGAAACCAATATTAAATGTAATAAAATTAGTACAATGTGAATGGTATTCTACCTAATAAAATTGATATTTTTATGATAAATTGATTGTCATAATTTTTTTTTGCTTTACTATTGTGAACTACACAATACCTTATATACACTTTAAAATTATTAAATTTATCAATAAAACAAATTTAATAATTCAAAATTAACTATTTAAATAATAAGTAAATATTACTGTTAATTAAAAAAATTTGTATTATTTAGAAAAATTAATTTTCATCATTTTACTATTTCATGCCTATAAACTACCAATATAATACTTAGTATATAATAACATTTTTAATAAACTTCTAAATAAAATAAAATGATTATTAAAACTAGTTTTAAGTAAAGTTAAGTGGAGTTCTTAAAAATAATAGACAACTTCAAAAAAATTTAAAAAAAATTACTAATCAGAACTTTAGAGAAAAAAGAAAAATATATAGAAAATTCAAAATTAAATTAATAATAACTATTAAAAACGAAAAACCAGAATTTAAAACCACCATTCGTGTTTTTGAAAAAACCTAAAAGGTATTACAAAATTAAAAACCAAAAACTCAATACTAAAAACAAAAATCAAAAACAAAAAACCAAATTCTAAGTAAACAATCATCTCCGAATATTCTTTACTCCATATTTATTTTTACATTTTTAAAAGAAAAAAAACGAAATTTTATATTAGAAATGTTCCAAGTAAACACGCATCGTCCGAATATTACTACAGTTTCATTGAAACTGAAGTAGATATTTTCGTTAGATTAAAAAAAATAACAGTACATCTTCAAAAGAAAAGAATAAATATAACAGTAACAGTTAACAACGTAGTGGGTTTTCTTTAAATTAAATAGAGAGGGTCTTGAGACCACCAAGTTGGAAAGCGTACAGAAAGTAGGGGAATGATGAAGTCACAAGCCCATTCGATATAAATAATTAATTTGTCAATTCTCATCTCTCTTCATCATCACATATCATTTTCCTAGATGGACCTATCGTAACACTATCTCTCGTTCATACCTTTGATCTTGAAAATCGTCATTCGAAATAAACTTAAAAGACAGTATGTAATATTATCGTATGGACGTGATCGACTTATGAAATGACAACGATGTACAGTGATTTATCTGTTGTAAACTACTATATCGAATATAGTTTTATTTTGCGTAAGGACGATTCAAGTCCTTTGATCCACAATTATTCCAGTCCTTGCCTCCCGGGGACCAAGTACTTATGTACATGTATCTCTTCGTCAGAGAGTCCCGAACAATGATGACTCTGCATATGATGATATTGAAAGCCTTTATATTCTTAATCGCTATGGTTGAGTTTTGATCTCCATAAATATGCATATCTATAAAATGAACACTATGTCTTCTTAATAAATTGAAGAGTTACGTACAAAGTTATGAAAAGACGTAATATATAACTCTTGATCATCTTAAGAAAGAATTTGCTACTTTTGTATAAACGACCTCTACACAAAGTTAAGCAATACACAAATAGAAATATAATAGTGTTATCATATATAAAAAGAACTATGTAAAGGCTTTGTAAAAAGTCTGCGTATTACACTAAAACTCACCTAGTTATTTTTAATTTATGAGTTTTGAGTATGACTATTTGAAGGGTCGTGTTATCACGCGGAAAGGTTCGATATGGTTATATGCTTCAACATAATTGAATGCGAAATCCGAAAGGTGTTACTACTAACTTTGACATTAAATTGTCAACTGTCCGGTAATGATAATCGCAGTTCACCTCTCCTTGTTTTTAATATTCTTAATTAGTATATTCTGTGAGAGTCTTTGCCAAATGGCGAGCCTACGTAGTTAGTACGTTGAGAGTAAGGACAAGAACATGATGAGTCGGTTTGCATGCTTCGTGCTTCCACTTCACTCGCCGTTGTTCTTGTTACTTGTCGTCGTTTTGTTATCTTGTATTTTTTGAAAAGTGTTATTTATGTTAATTAAGTACAATCAGATATCCAAATCACATTTCCACTCTCTCTCATATGGATTGGTTACGAGTTCCGACCATCGCTTATGTTTTCCCCCCTCAACCTATCGATTTAAAATAAATAGTTATTTTACGTAATAGTAGAAGATTAGTTGATCATTATATATATATATATATTTAGAGTATATCAACCACTACATTTATCTGTTTCGAATCTGAAAATCAAATTGTATCAAACTGAAATTGCATTACAATATTACATCAAATCATATATATTTTCAATTCGTTTCAGTGTATGGCAGAAAAATACGAGACAAACAAACCAAAAAAAAAAACTTAAACCATGTTTGTTTAAGCAAGTAAGACTGAGAACGTGAACTAAATTAGGCCAAATTATATGTTAACACTAAAACTATGGACAAAGTCATTTTTAAAAAATAATACTTTTTTTTTAACATTGGTCGAATCTCAAATACACCATCATACAGTCTTTAATATTAAACAATCATACAGATTGACCGACGGTTTTACATGTATAACATCTTCGAGGATTAGCTATCTCCGCAGCAAGCGACCACAACGAATGGTTCCCTAATACTATAGACGTTTGATAAACTTTTTAATTCTAAATCTACAAAAAAATATTGACCAGTAATAGGTAACAGTACTTCCACAAATAGTCTTAATATGTTTTTATTATAAACTAAATCAGTTATTCTAAGTTACAATCATTGACAACAAATAGTTATTTCTAATAAGTTTCAAATTTGGTGATTTACTTACAAAGAAAAGAAAAAATAATAGAGAAAAACAGAAAGCACGACATTAGACCCCCTATTTCTTTTGTTCTTCTTCGTTAACCCATAAACTTTTTTTGCTGTTCTGCTTGATTGTGTCGAGGCATTGTGTCAACTCCGGTTTCTTCGGTCTGTATATCTGTGTGTCTGTTTGATTGTCTTTAGTTAGAGATGTCTATGTCTAAGAGAAATTCTCTTACCAAAGAAGCTCTATGAACCGGGAACATAGCCTAATCGGATGACCATATCAACTATTACTCTCATCTCAGTCTATTTGGTGAAAAATGGGATAGATATCTTAAGGAGGAGTTACGTTATATCAAGACATCTCCATTTTGAGCTTGTATCAGTTTTCCGAAAACAAGGGAACCATCTGGTCAGGTACACTAGTCCATTTCCTTCTTTCAAAACAGCTGGTTACTAAAAGAAAGCATTATATCTGGTTTCTTTTTTGTGGGCAACTGATACGATTTTGTTTGGAAGAGTTTGAATATATAATTGGACTGTCATGTGAGTACTTAGTGCAGCCTGGATCAGCTTCAAATATATATACTGGAATCCAATACACGTCTTAGAAAAGCAATGGAACATATGACAGCCTAATGGATTCACTGGAAAGCTTATTGACTTTTATTCATGAGGTATTGGACCGAGAGAAGGTTATGGGTCTTGATGAGGCTTCTATAAAGAAATGAATGACTATGGACCATCATGGACGTGTACTAACCAATCTGATTGATCAGAAAAAGGACAGGAAATGAAATGGGTTATCTTGTGTGATCGAGAAATAGACTGTTCAAACCGACATGGGCGAAAATGAGCTGGAAATAGAAGATGAAGAACCTGAGCAGGAAATTGAACATTATGATCATCTTTATCAATAAAATGAGTTTATGGAGGTACTTAGTCGGACCTGGAACAAGATGGATCGAGCCCAAACAAGAGATGTTTGAGCTTGGGTATACTCAAATCACCAAAAAACTTAAAATAATTATTGATTCCGTATTTAAATCAAGCCAATTGATATGTTAAGTTTGGGTATTCTGATATATGTTACTTAAATTTATAGGTAATATATTATTTTATTTAAAGATTTTGAGAAATTTAAAATATATAGTGATTTAAAACTTAAAAAATAATTTAAATGGGTTATCCAAATCTGAACCAAACCGGCAAAGATCCGAATCAAACTCAAACAAAAATTAGAAACATCATAATAGGGCTGAAATCTTTGACCTTGAAAACCCGAAATACAAACCGATCAGAACCAAACATGTATGGGTACCCGAAAACCCATACTTAGTCATTATAATAAAATATATATTTTTATCATATAATTAATTGTATTTTATATGTACATTCATATAATTAATAGTATTTTATATATACCATCATATAAATAATTAATATATTATTATATATTTAAAACTTAATAGGAAATATAAAAACTATAATTTAAGTTGGTATTTCAAATTGGGCTTTTTATTATATTTTGCTGATATATATTGACAACAATTTTTTTATAAAAGAACTTAATAACTTAAGTTCATTACTCTTTTACTTAATACTACTATATTTGTTTCCAAACAAAAGATTACAATCTATGTTTTCAAACACTCTAATTTTTTTTAATATTTTTATCCAAGTCTTCAAACATCTTTAAAATGTACTTAAACTTTAATAATATAGATAATATAGATGAAATTTGATTGGCAAATTCGATATAAGACTCCCTACTTGTCGACCACTTGTCAAAAACACAGGTGGTGTTTGATTTTGTATATTCTCTAACATTATCCTAAGTAATAGATCGTAAGAGATGCTATGTTTCTTTTGTTAAAATTATAAAGAAACAACAAGCAAAAGAATCAAAGAAAAAAATCAAATAAGAAAACATTAAAATATGAAAGTAAAACGGTTTATTACAAAATTAACGAATAATTCAGTGATCATAATTAGTGTGCATATATGAAAACAGAACATCAATGACATAATGTTATGTTTAATTTTTTTCTAAATTTTCATAATGAATACAGTAACAATAAAAAATCTCTTCCTAAAATAGTTTAAAGTTTTTTAAAAAATATATATTATGAAAACAAGCAAAAGAATCCAAGAAACAAAAATCAGTTAAGAAAACATTGAATTACGAAAAATAAAATAGGTTTTTTTGACTAAGGGCTTTCGAAAATGATAAAGAAAAAATAAGTGATCACAACAGTCAAAGCAAATGAAATATAACATCTCTAACGATGATATGTTCTATTTTTATTACAAAATACATATAAATTTTCATTATCAATAAAATAATACAAAATTCATTACTAAGACAGATTATTTTTCAATGAAAATAAATAAGCAAAAAAAAACCAAAAAGAGAAAATTTAAGACTAATAAAAATGAAAACAGTTTACCCAAAAAGAGAAAATTTAGAACATAACATCTCTAACGAAAACAAGACATGATGCTATGTTCAATTTGTTATAAATTACATATAAATATTCATAATCAATATTAAAATCTGTTACTTTTAATGTAATAGTTTTAAAATAAAAGAAGCAAAAAACTCAAAGGGAAAAAATCAAGTAAGAAAACGTTGAACTATGAAAAAGAAAACAATTTATTACAAAATTGATAAAAAAAAATAAGTGACCATAAATGTCAAATCAAAGAATGACATTTCATAGAATGGCATGATGCTATGTTTTATTTGTTTTCACAAATTAAGCCTAAATAATCCTTGTCATTTTTTGTCAACAAATTATCCTTATCAATAATGTAGTATAAAATATCTTCCAAAATAGTTAACTAAGCAAAATTGATTTTTTTTTTTTTTTAAAAGTGATCATAAAATGTCAAACTAAAGGAAACAAAACATCTCTAACTATCAATCAATGACATGATGCTATGTTCAGTTTTTTTTTTTACAAATTACACCTAATGTTCATTATCATAACTTTTTAAAAATTTAGTGTACCGAAAAAGTGTTTTGAATATTTTAAAAACCAAAGTCCCTAACTATTACAGAGTACAGGCCAACTAAACGTCGAATCTTTAGCTAAACGAATCTTTAGCTAAACCTATCTTTAGCCAACTAAACTAAACGTCCTAGGCTATTACAGTAATACAAGTAGAAAAGCCAGCTAAACCTATCTTCCATATTCTCGATCATCACCAAGGTTCACATCACTAGCTAATATGGCCAACATGTACCTAGCTATTTCAATAATACAAGTAAAAGCCAGCTAAAAATATATATTACAAATTCGATCAACATCAAGATTCACATCAAAAAGACATAAACTTGGGGAAGAAGTAACCACTAACCTTGAGAAATCTTAGTAGAGAGTGAAGCCACGCCTCGAGAGTAGTATGTAAGCGTTAATCCGTTGGAGCCGATTTGCAACACATAGTAACTGAAACCAAATTAACACAATGCTGAGAAGAAGTGGACCTGAATTGGTGTAGTAGTTAGTAGTAGGCATCTTGTAACCAAGAGTTGATTAACGAAAAAGAGAGACCCTGTGATTTGGGATATTCTTGGAAACTTTTGAAAATTCAAATCTTCACTCCTATATATCCCGAGAGGTTTCTTTCAAGCAACGTTAAACTGAATGAATAAGGGAGTAACTTTACCGTTTTCTTTCTTACCGTTGTAATAAACGAAACGACAAATGTTTTAATTGAAAAGTAAAACTGACCAATATGGCAATATACGTGACTTTGTCCATTGTTCCATTTATTTGGAGTATTTAGTAAGCTTTGTGTAGCTCCCCAAAATGGTCAAGCCCGCAGGCCAGTCTAGTGTTTGAACATACTTTTATTGGGCTTACAAAAGGCTCATATGTCTAAATCATCCATCCATTCATTAGCTGGTATAAGTTTTTTTTGACGACGTCACTATTGAGTTTATCTATTCATGCTTTTTTTTTTTTTGTCAAAGTTAGAGTATGTCCATCGGTTACTTTTTGATAGGGTTCTCTAAAAAATTAAATATTAAAATAATAAAACTAAGAGAGAGAACGTCAGGAACGGTACTTCACAGAGAAGTTTTGGACGCGGTTCTTTACCTTGTATTGCCATATGTCATCATACAACTGGTTTATCATTTATAAACATAATAAAAATTAATCAAAAAACTTTATTATGCTGTAATACTATTATTTTATTGTTAACATCCTGATTTATAGAACCTCACCGTTGGTGATGGTCTTATCTATCCATGTTAAATAACTCTTCTTGGCAAAAAGTAATGTCCACACTTTTCTTCTTCTTTTTTTTCCTCTTTTATTCTCTTTGGAGCACCTCTACACTTCTTCTGTTATGAATAAAACCAGGCCTCAGCATAAAACACATATCTCGAAATCCGAACCAAACTCGAACGACCGAAAAACCCGATTTGTATCAAGTTAAAATGTTTAAAATACTTGAATGGATCTTGTATGACGTTTCAAAGCATATTTAAACCCAAAATTTTACTAACCGAATCCAAATGGATAATTCAAAAAATTTGAAAAGCCAAAATATATTAAAAAACGATATGAATGTCCAAATAATATGAAATATAAATATTTAAAACAGGAATATGTATTTAAAATATTTAATTCCATATTTATTTTGATACTATATCTAAAAATAAGTATTTAAAAATTAAATAAGTATCTTAAATATCCAATCTTAT
The DNA here is from genome assembly GCA_026261945.1 of Hirschfeldia incana. NCBI lineage: Eukaryota > Viridiplantae > Streptophyta > Magnoliopsida > Brassicales > Brassicaceae > Hirschfeldia > Hirschfeldia incana. The sequence continues at coordinate 223,672 of JABCMI010000087.1, read as the reverse complement.
ATAATCTAGTAATCTATATTTATGTTTTGCTTTAATTTTAGATTTTGCTTCACGTATGTTCAAACTGATCCGATATAACCACAATTTGAACGGTATATGGTTACTTTATATGTTTTAGTATATGATATAAATTATAACGACCGATGTGCTATATCCTAACTCAATCCATACTTGCAAATTTACTAAGATGAACGAGACTAATGATGTGATACAAATTAGAAACAAATATGATTAATTAAGGATTCAGAGGGTTCTTAAAATTGTATGAACCTTATTTACAATTTAAAAGTGTCTTGAGATATGATTGTCAAACACAACCTTTGAATGTATATGAGATTGCTAGCCTAAGGATGCATATCTTTTATATGCATACAAATTTAAATATGAGGGGGGTGGGGGTGGGGGTGAGGGGTTTGGACAACCCAAATTGAGATTTGGATTGTTGGTTGTTATACTAATAACATAGAAATTGACATACGTTTTTCTTAAAAATTGAAAATTATTGAGGTTTAATTAAAAAATTATTTCAAACTAAATGATGTTTTTATATAAAAAGTAGGTAAATGGTGTCATCTTTTAAAATGAAGCATAGATGGTGTTTTGAAATCCGAGCTGGGCTTGCAGTTAAACCAGTAAATTTGGAGACCCGATATATAATTTGATTTGATTTTTAGAAAAAAAACATCATTTAAAAATTTAATAAACTTATTAACAACCAAAATTTGCCTACTGGTTAAAACAATATATAAGTTTTATTTATTTTCTTTAGATTTTATAATTATATTATTATATTTTTTTGTATTCTAATATCGTGAGGTTGATTATAATGAATTAGAGAGTCTTCTTTCTGAAAAATATCCAAAAGATAATGAAGTGACAAACCCAAAAAGATCTTGATGGTATTTTTTCAAAAAAAAAAATCATTGGACTTTCTGATTTTAATCGTATATAATACTAATTAAACTTTTTTTTTTAATTTTTGATGAAGATTTCACTACGACGTCTCAAGATATTGAAATGAACGGATGATAGAGATAATAAATTCTGAGGAATTTAGAAAGGAACATTTAAAAAATGTGTTGTGGCTTAAGTAATAAAAGAAGGCATATGGGGAGATTAATGAAACACCATTAAAATCGGCATCTTAATTTATGGTCCCATCCCATGTAAACACATCTCCACCTCTAATAACTTAAAGTTTTCAACTTTTCTTAATTCGGTATTCATTAAAAAAAAGACAGTTCACAGTTATGCGACATGAATGTTTGGATCTAATCCTCCGAACTAACATTTACGACCGTTTCCAATTATTATTTAAGTCTCTGCTCTATTTCCTCAGAACTTGTCTTCTGGTCCACCAATGACAAATCTTTCTGACCATTTTATATATTTTAAATTTTTTTGAGAAGAACCTTGATTAGTTACGAGTACGACATTACAAACCAACGTTCAATTAATATCCTTTTAAATAGTCTTTACACATTGCTAACACTAATAAACATTACAAAATTCGTTATGCGATACCACATTCCTCATCAATAATAAACAGAAAAAAAAAATCAGAGGGAAAAATGTATAAAACTACCAAACTTTTAGTTGCTAACGAAACAACTCATCCACATGATATTTGCAAAAGCATCTAGCCGCAAAGATACTTTTAAGTTCCCAATCTTCCAATCCCAAAAGTTCATTAAAGCCCTGCATATAAGAATAACAGTGACAGAACGTTTCTTGTTCCTTCATGGACATCTAGGGTTTTTTCCTGGACCTCCATAATAAAAATAGTTACCCCACACACGATTAGTCCCACCTCTTATATCATAACAATTGGGATGATCAGCAAGAATCTTTAGATTCGAAACGGGAATAAGAGTATTGTCCCAATCAACCATTTGGAGATTCCGGAAATAAGATGCTTTACCAAAACCTTCACCAGCAAAATGGCCACTGCCCATTTGTGTCGAAGTGTGTGAACCACCAGGTCGTGTGTTCACAACCTCGCCTCCAAACTGGACCATGCTCCCGTGTTGCCTTAGATGTGTGAATAGAAACGCCGGCCAGTACCCGACTAATGCACCCGACCCGAACTGTAGCCACCAGTGACCGTGCTTGGGATCCTAAATGTACATTTACGATCACTTGCATCAACATCATTGTTATTATTGTTATGACAATAAGTATTTAAGACTTTGTGGAGACACATCTTATAAATGACACGTTGAATGAGCTGGGTCGACGCAGGAAACATTGATGTGAACCATGTGCTTTGAATTCTTTCTTAAATATTAGGTTTGATTAGTAACGTTTCTGAATTACATAATACAAAAAAAAAACTTATCTAGAATGTAACAAACTATAAAAAGTTAGGATCTGATTTATATAATTCACAAAATTTTATATGCTAGAAAAATTTTGTGACTATCAAAAAGTTGTTTAATAACGGATAGTAGTGAAGAAGATTACCTTCCAGATCAATAAGCTTATATCGAATTGTCCACCTTTATAAGAAGATCTAGGAGAAATCGCAGCTCCGATAGCGATTCGACGGTTGGTTTGGACAAAACCGGAACACAACAAATTGTAGCAACCCGTTGTTCGGTATGCATCAGACTGAAAATCACTATCGTTAACATTGTTAAATGTTAACTTTTAAGCGGACGATTTACTTTAACGTTAACAATTAAAGTAATGAAGTAAACATTTACCGTCCAATAAGTGAAAAATCTTGGGTAAGTATCTCCGTATAGCTCCGGGCTAATCTGTGCAACGTAATCAGATGGATTTATCAGTCTAGAAAAATAATAATCTAAATGATTGTTGCAAGCAATATAATTTTATTAAATATCTTTTATAAAGTAAAAATAAAATGAAAAACTGAGACGTACTTGCCAACCAGCTTCGATAGTATTAAGATCGTGAGTGAACGAACGGGCGATAACCCAAATCTGAGAGAGACTGAACTCGTATTGGCTAGCGACTCGTGGCGACCACACGTTTATGCTCGCTTTTGCTCCGTAATATTGTCTCCCGGATACATATCCTACCGCATGCTACACAAAAACCAACTTTAACAACAAATAAGATTATTTTTGTACTTGAAAGTTTGAATTTTAAAATTTATGTAAATACTAAATAATTAATATATATTTTTATTTATCATCTTACTATTTAAATTATTTTAATATTTTAGTTTTCTTTCAATTTAAAGTAAAACACATCAAAAAAGTTTATAAAATAAACACCAAAAATCTTGATACTAAACGCTTAAACTGGTGAAAATATATAGCTAGTTTTACTGAATTGTCATGTAAATTGGTAAACACTGAAAAAGAGAATAGTTACAACAACAAAAAAAACACTGAAAAAGAGAAAAAAAGGGAACAGAGAATAATCTTTTTACGATGTGAACAGAGAATAAACTTTTGTAATGTCACGCTTCTCTTTTGAGACTTTGGAATACAAGAAAGTGTGTGATGGTCGTGCAAAGAATTAACGAAAAAGCTGAGTTTTGGTATCATTCTATTATCTTTTTCTTTTATTGGTAAAAGAAGCCTCTGACTTTTAATTTGGATAATTATAGTAACTTACTTCGTGTCCGTTACTTGTGGAATCTCTCCTCACGCGCCTGATTTTCCGACCAAATCTCCGAACAGAACTTGCTCTTAACATGTCTTGTTCTGTTGTTCTTCTTATCGGAATCGTACCTTCTGGACATGACTCTCCTGTTAAACTCCACAGCTGAGAATCTTCATTCGATGCATCCTCTTTGATATGTCCCTTGGGCATCTCAGGCGGATCCTAATGTAAGAAAGGTTGAGTTCTTTGACTTATGATTATAATTGAAAATGGAGAAGAAGATGGAAAGTAGCTTACCATTGGTCTCTGTCCATGTAAGAGAGGATGATCGAAAGCTTGTTGCTTATGAGTCGGAACACAATCTATTGTATCTCCATCTGAGCTCTGCAAGAAACATTACATTGATAGAATAAACAGAGTAAGTAACAGAGTAAAGCAGAGTTAGAAACAGAGCAAAAAACAGAGTAAAATGCTTGCATGTTGATAATGAAGTAGAAAAAGAGGATTAAATAAATACATTGATCAAATTGATAACGTTGGGGGAGAGAGAAAAATTACCTGAATGGTTTTAACGGCGGGCTTGTTGATCTTGAGAAGCTCTTTCCTAATCAGTTTCAGCTTCTGGAGCTCTTCTTGAGGCCGTACAGTTTGATCTGAGGCAGTAGAATTGGACGGAGAAGCGGTGTAGGAGAAGGAACAAGAGGCGAGAGAGAGTAACAGAATCAGTCTGAGGAAACTAGAAGAGACCATGGTAACGGACTTGAATGAAACCTGGCGTGGACTATGATGATGATGAAAACATTTGATGTGATGTTGTTTTCTTCTTCTTGAGTGATCCAAAAGACTTAACATTTAATACGGTTTCTTATTGTTGTTCGTCTTCTTGATGTTTCTGACACATCTCCCAACAAACATTAAACACATAATCACCTTCTCTAAGGAAACCCAGATGTGATCAGAAGCAATAAAGAATGGATCAAGAAAATTTATTAAGGTTGAGTGTTGCGAAAGTTTTGGGCATGTGGGTACATAAGGAAATATAAATACAGGGTTTATATGATGTGATCAGAAGATTCACGTATCAAAGTCTTGCAGATTTGTAAGAAGTAAATGGATAAAAGAAGAGAGAAAGGGAGAAGTAAACTTCATATATATGTGAGAAGAGTAATAATATATAGGGAAACTTGGATTTGGTGTGATCATTCTTTGGTTGAAGAAAGGGACCAGAGTTCAGATGAATATTGAGTACCTTTGAATTTGAGTTTTTTTTCAAACTTTATTGCTTTTACCCTCTCTTTCCACTTCCTTTTAGGTTTATTTCCCGTTTTTTTCACAGTTTATGTAGAATACTATATTAACATTTACATTCCATGCATGTTGCAATTAAGAAAATAGGAAGGGGTTAACATTTTATATTCCACAATGTTACTTATGAATTAGTGAACTGTTATCTTATTAATTCTTAAAGCAGACATTATTATATCTATCTTTTGTATCTAAGAAGGTGTGGAGTTTACGGTACGTAGTCTCATTAATCAGAGACTAAACTATGCTTATAATTTAATCTTCTCTCAAGCTGGAAGAAGAAAAATATACAACAACAAAAACTATGAATTTACGGAAAACAAAGCGAGTTTATTGATATAAAACATTATTGTAGCATAGTACAAGTTGTGAAATTTAATTGTCGAGCCTCGAGAGTGTCTATTCTATAAACACACTCATATTGTCTCTCGGAATTGAGGGAGTGATTTAACCAAAGCATGCTTACTTGCGTACATGTACGCTGACCCAGATCATAAGATTCCAGCGACATTACATAGCAATATTATACGAATTTAAATGTATATAACATTTCCTTATAATGCAACTACATCTACAATATAACTTCCCTTTAAAAAACACTACTAGATATTGGGTAGCTCAAAACATCTTAAGGACAGCGGAAGAAAAGGAAGTGGTGGAACCAAGCATAGCGGAGCTCCAAGCCTTTGCATGGAGGATAAAAACACCCAGCAAGATTTGTCATCTTATATGGCAATTGTTGTCTGGCTATGTGGCAGTAACTAGGAACTTGGTAAGGCGTAGCATGAGATGTGATAATTACTGCCCGCGATATGGAGAGCAAGAGGAATCTGTAACTCATGCCATATTTGAGTGCCCACTAGCACTTCAAGTTTGGACCCTATCGGCAACTCCGACTAGCCCAGAATTATTCCCAAGGCCGAGCATCTACGCTAATATGGACTATCTATTCTGGAGGAAGAATAGCATCATTGAACCAGAACATGATAGGGATCCATATCCCTGGATAATCTGGTATATATGGAAGACCCGAAATGATAAGCTATTTAGAGGAATAGATAGAGACCCATTGGAGTTGGTGAAATATGCAGAGAGTGAGAGTCAAGCATGGTTTAATGCAAATGCGATGATACCACCTGTGGTACAAGGAAATACTAATGTGAGTTCCCAAGTCATACGCTTGGGTAACATATGTTTAGTGGATGGATCGTGGACGGCTACTGCACAGTATAGTGGATGTGGATGGACTTGGATGGACAGTGGAGGACGAACACAACTGATGGGGACACGGAATATAGCCAGACGTGAATCACCTCTGCATTCGGAAGTAGAAGCGCTACGATGGCCGATGGAGAGCATACTCCAACATTCACCATGCCAGAAATTTGGAACAGACTGCAAAGAGCTGATTGCGATGATAAAGGAGCCCCAAGCCTGGCCAAGCTTCGCAACAGAATTGGAAAGGTTAGAGACATTGAAGATTTGCTTCCTGGATTTCGACATCATCTATGTCCCAAGAGCTCAAAACAAGACTTCAGATTTTCTTGCTAAGACAGCTAGGTCATTTCGTAGAGAGTTGTTTTTATTGGTTGTTCTATTCCGGTCTGGTTATCCAGATCACCTCAAGCCTGAGTAATAGAATGGCCTTTCGACGTCAAAAAAAAAAAAAAAAAAAAAAACACTACTAGATATTTTAACAAAAACAATATACAACATTATACTTTAACTTAAGATAATAATTATAAGTGGGTCGTTTATAATGAAAGGGGTCAATAGGTGGCCTGTAAGTTGAGGAATTAAGTGGGTGCAGTCCTCGTAGGGACACATTCATTGATGATCCTTCTGTTTGCCCATTTATCCTCAGGAAATGAGTAATTGGTAATCGCTCGGCCATTTAGTAAATTTGGATAATGCCACATGTGAATAAAAGGTCTCGTTCCATTTAAGTACTCGCATTTCTTCATGCATACTGAGTCTTAATTTCCTTATGTACTCTCTAAGATGTAGGACGGAACTAACTATCAGACTCATAACATACATACAAACACACACTTCAAAACATTTGCATAGTGGAACGAATTGTCAGACTTCAGTACCAAAACTGAAATTGGATATATAATAAGGTATGTTCAATCCGGATATTGGTTCAGATCCGTTTACTCGGTTTTTCGATTGATCAGTTAGTAAAATACAATAATCCAGATATCGGTTCGGATCTGTTTATTTGGTTTTTGATTGATCAGTTAGTAAAATACAACTAACATTCTAAATTCATATTTACTTCGGTTTAAATATATTTATTTTTTTGGTTGTAACCAAAAAACTATTATTATATAGTTGGAGTCTTATTATGTAAATTTTGGAGTCATGTTGTCAACACGATCATTTATTAACCATATGTTAGAGTAGATAATGAACAAAATAATAAAAACATTACTTTATAAATGGAGTAATACTTTTTTGAGAATTTAGGGTGTATATACACCATTTCGACCATAATTTGGAAACTACCCGATCAATACTATATGGACTGTACATTTTTCTTTAATACCAAAATAACCCTATGGCTCTACATGCCTACATGATCTTAGGTTAGATTTTATGTCAGAGCTTAAACACACTAACACATTTTTCAATTTCTCTGATAATTAATAAATTCTCCATCTTCAGAACTAGAAAGAAGAGAAAGACACAAGATAAATTGAAAAGAAGCTATTATTAGATCTAATTCAAAAAATTGAAGAGACTTGTTTGTACAGCCAAGATCCCTAACTGCTCCTAATTTGTAAGTAAAATCACTATCACTATGTCATTTTTTTTTTGTGATTTCTTCTCCTTTTGTTAAAAACTTATAAAAGTTTTGTCCTCTCCAAGTCCTAACTGTAAAACTACTGGTTTTATCTTTTTGGAGATGGAGAAGATACATTATCTTCAGACCTCAATGCATGTCTGAATGAAGAAGACATAGATCTGGTTTGTTTTGTTGGGAGGTTAGAGTCTAATATTTTTCATCGACGTTAATCTCTTGTTTACCAGTTAACATAATATTTACTCATCTATATATTATAGAATACTTTGTAACCCATAGTGATAGTGATAGTGATTTAGTTAGATGGTAACCCATACTGTATAGAATATATTATAGATAACTTAGCCGATAACTTTTTTATTACTCTCAAGCATCTGTTTATATGTATGTGATTAATTCAAGTTATATATACTTTTGTTATTTGACTAGGGAAAGCTATTCTATAATGATATCTTTTCAATTAGCTAGCAACTTATATTGTAACATTATTACTTTTCATTAGATTTTAACTTAGAAGTTTATAGTAGATCATCTATTGAGGACGATAGTGTTGTGGAGTATAGATAGTTAGATGGTAACTCATAGTGTATTCAATAATAATAGTTGTAGACGTTAACAATCTTGTTAGACGTTACGGCATATTGTAGCTGCAATACACTATATATATAAACCAAACTATTTAACTTGCTGCAATACTACTTCTATATAATAGGATTTTGTTTATATTGTTTGTTGTATCAATTATTAATAGCTATAGCCGATATCTACGTAGTTAAACGTTAACGTTAATTGTAGGAGTTACTAGTAGATATATGCTTTAAACTACAAGTTTTATTATTTGTTGTGTTTAATGTCGTAGGTGGAGATAATGTCTATTGCAAAAAAGAGCTGGAGACTTCAGACTAGCTAAAACAATTTTTGATCGTATGATTAGGTAGCAAACGTGTATGTGGACAACATGGTTTGGCTTTATCGGCAAAGGGCATGTTTTCAAGACGACTATGTTTCCCTAGATCGTAAAATTTGGACTTTTCAACGCTTGCACTTCATCGGATCCACTACCCGATCATCCTCTCTCCACACTGCTGCCTCCGATGCAGCCTTAGACTAAACTAGTAAAGTAGCTGGTAATATTGTATGAGACCACTGATACATTTGTTAACACTTGCAAAATAGAACACCGGTTCAACGGTAAATGATTTTTGACCTGTAAGTTAAATGTTAACATGATTTCATTATAGTTAAAATGTTACTACCATGATTTCATATATGTAAAAATGTTACTACCATAATTTCGTAACCGAATGTTAATAAATTAGATGCTAACTTGCAAATAGATCAACAATTCAACTATCTTATACACTAACTAATTTTGTTGACCCGAAGGTTATAAGTTAACATACTATGTTAGTGTCTGCATTTATATTTGATCTGAAAATTGTTCTATATTTACTGTCTCCATAGAGGACACCTGGTGTAGGAACTTCATCACATACTGCAAAAGTAGCTATTTTATCCTGGCTAACTAAGCTACAGCGGACCTAAAAAGATCATAGCTGGATACCATACCGTACTTGTAGATATACTAAGATTTTTTCTCTTATTTTCATCGCCAATATCTCTCCTAACGTGGCAGCTGAGAAGGGTATTTTAGGAAAACCATCCAAATGTGCTACAGTGTTTCAATGGTTTATCATGAAAATAGGTAAGTAGCTAATTTTGCTCCAGAAGTGGTATATCCACCAAATTGTCTCTACTTTTTTTTGTTACTATATTTTCTTTCTATTTTGCAGTAAAATAGAGAATAGAGTTAGAGATGCTTTTAAGAGCATCTCCAATGTATATTTTTATATTTTCCTCTAAAATAGAGATCTCTATTATAAAAGTGGAATTGCTCCAATATATGCCTCTATAATAGAATTCTTCTATTTTAAAAAAAAATATATAAAGAAAAATTACTTTTTATCTCTATATTTAGAGGTGAAAAGTGCATATCTCTATATTTTCTCTAGAAATAGAGGAAATCTATTATAGAAGCATACATTGGAACAATTTCACCTCTATAATAGAGTTTCTCTATTTTAGAAAAAAATATAGAGATGAAAATAGAGGTAGGTTGAAGATAGTCTAATATGTATCATGTATATAGGTAGCACATGAGTAAGAGCATCTCCAAAATAGAGTAAAATAGAATATGGAGTAAAATTGTTCAAATCTCACTCTATTTTCAACTTTAGAGTAATGAACAAATAAGAAAATAGATTACTTCACGAATTGAGTAAATTTCGTTATGGAGTGAGTTATTGAATTGAAGCAATTTCTATTCTATAATCCATTTTAAAGTAAAAAATAGAGTAGCGATAGAAATGCTCTAATAACTGTTTTTTTTGTATTTCCAAAGTTGCTTTATTGGTTGAGCTTGGGACATACGCATGCGTGCGTATATACGTATACATTTACTGACATACTTGTAGCAGAGAAAGTAGTGATCCTTATTTGATCATGTGACCTATAACAATTCTAGTGTATACATGACTTACGATAATTGAGCAAAACTGAGAACAAGTTAATCAATATTTGTAGATAATAAAAATCAAAGAAATTAATCCAAATAGTGAATAGTGTGAGGTCAAAAGGTCTTCTGTAAAGCGGGGGAATATGATTCCTGTCAACATAAAGAATGGCATCAAAGTGATGTTGCTTTGGTGGCTCTATGAATCTTCTTTTGGTATATTATATGTGAATCTCTGAATTATGACTCATGTTCATTGGGGAGAATTATTGCGACAACTAATTGAAGAATGAAACACTATATATATTTTCATTACACGACCACTAATCGAGCCTATAAAATCATCACTCTACGCTTACCAAATTTTGACGTAATATTACGTAGGATTCTTTTCTTAACGTACAGCTTTGTAAAGGTTCAGTTTTGAACAAATACTGTAGTTAAGAGAAACAACTGTTTGGAAACTCTTTTATGATGTTGGCATATATTATTGGTACTCGTTCCTTTCTCGCTAGTACATGTATTTGGTTTGTAAATACAAATACTTGAGGTTAAGTAACAAGTACAATATTTTTCTTTTCCAATGTTCTGATCCATTCTTCTTAATTTGTGTTAGAATACTTGGTTCATTTGTGTGTTTTACCACGAATATGGCAGCCTAGTTGGATAAAGCACATATCGTTTTACAATGAACAATCCAGAAGATCTAAATACTTTAGATTCTATGTATACATGTGTGTCAAACCATTACTGATGTCCCTACTCCCTACCAGAAAAAACTACTACTGATGTTACTATTTCAGTATTTCTTGGCACAAATACTTTTAAGTTATACAAAAAATTTGAGCTCAAATTAACTATTGATGATGGATGAAATGGCTCATATCCTTTTTAGTGTGGGATCTAGAAAAACAAACCATATATATATATATATATATATATATATATATATATATGGGCTTCCATCGGGTGTTCACTGACGATAGATGTAGGCATGGGCATGGATCGGATATCCGGATTTTTGAAGGTATTTGTGATTTGTTTCAAATGTTACGGATATCTAACTTTTCGATTTGCTTTGCTTCGGTAAAATACAGATATTCAAAAAATGGATAACTAAAAAATAAATAAATATCTGCGGATATTCACGGATACTTACAGATATCTCATTTTTTTATTAATACAAATAATCTTAAAAATTTAATACAAATTTATTTTGTAAAATATTTTTTTGCATGATATAAAAGATAAAAAAGAAAAGAAATAAGGAATATACATCTTTTATAAATTTTTAAACTTAGTTAACAATTACAATAACACAAAACTTAAGAAAAATATTATAATTGTCATTAATGTTTTCTTTTCATTTTATGTAATACTTTTATATAAGTAATAATGTAAATAGAATCTATCAAATCATATGTTAGAATAATAATTATATAATTTTATACATTTAAAACTTTAAACATAATCAAAATATACATGTATTTATATATTGACGGATCAGATCGGATATTCGCTTTCTGAAATTTTAATATTTGTAATTTGCTTTGATTTTAATGGATACTGAATTTTAGTATTTGTTTTGCTTCGAAAGCTTACGGATATCCAGAATTTTTGGATCGAATAGCAACGAATAATGAATCGAATCAAATTTAACGGATAAAATAATCACCCTAGCTAGGTGTGTTCAATAATTTAAAGAAAAGTTGTTATATGTGTGCTAAAATTTCAAAAAAAAAAGATTCAAAACCAAAAATTAAGTTACCAAAGGCATTTCCAACTCTACTCGATTTTTGACTTCAAATTTTATTTTGGAGTAAAAACTTCTCTAACCCAATCACATATTCAACTCCAAAATAAAATAATGGTTAAAGTTAGTAAGAGCATCTCTAATAAAACTGCATAATTTACTACAAAATAAAATAAATCATGTAGTTATGAATAAACAAAAAATGCATTACTTCAAATATGGAGTAATGCATTTTTTGTTTACTCGTGACTTCATAATTTACTTCATTTTACAGTAAATTATGCAATTGGATTGGAGATGCTTTAAATGAAGTAACCTTAACCATTACTTTATTTTGAAGTTGAACTATTTTTATTTATGAAATAGTCAATTTAATATTAAATATTTTTATTTCACACTTAACTAATATTTTAAATAATACAATAACATGAAAAATATATAGCACTGCACAAATATTATTTATGTTTATTTTTGATTTTTATTAGTTTATAAATATATTATGTAAAGTTATTTTTAAAAAGTTATTTTTTTTAACATTTTGTTATATTCTTTTAATGCATTATTTGTTTTTGAACTAGGAAAATTTCATATGATAAAAATTACAGCAATTAAAGTTGGAAAAATCTCTAATTATATTTTAATAATAAATACTTAATTTAAATAAAAATTATTTTATGGAAGTTTTGTAGTTGTGTTGATTGTTAAATTTAAATAAGCTAAAGGTAGTAATAACAACTCTTAACTAAATAAAAATGGATCATTTGTGAATACTTTCGTATGGAGTAGAAAATATAATATTACATTGGAACAAAACTCAACTCTATTTTGGAGTTACACCTTTTTGGAATAATATATGGATCACTATATTGGAGATGCTCTAAGTAATTAGAGAGAATTTAATTCCATTAATGGATACTAGATCTTGACCCGCACAACCGTGGGGGTGTCATTTTTAATTATATTTATCTATATCTATTTAATATTTTAAATTGATAATGGTATACATTTTTAATTTTAGTGTTTTATAACTATTTCAAATATAATAACTTATAGTTTACACGTTGTAAATAATCAATTGTTTAAAACTGTTACATATATTTTTTGTCTTTTATTATATATTTATCTTATTGCATTTATTTTTATTTATTAAACAAATTAATATGTGACGGATTGTAAACAATAAAAATATACTTATTAATGCATAATAATATATTGTTCAATTCTAATTACAAAATTTGTGAAAATTATGATATTGTTAAAATATTTAAATCAGATAATAAATTGTAATATGATTGATTGTGATTATATAATAGATAAAAATATAATAGAATATTATATTTCATTTTATAAATGAAAACTGAATATATTAATGTTAAATTATATTTCAAAACTAACTACGAAATTAGTGAAAATATGTACATATAAGTTTTGAAAATTAAGATCTTTTAAAAATATTTTTAAACAGATTTTTAAATTTTTTTTTGAAATGAAAAGATATCAAAAGATATTATGGTTATATTTTCGGTTTATTAGAAAAAAAATTATATTATTCATGTTACATATAAGTTATATTATTATTAATAATAAATGTTATTAGCTAATTTCTAGGGATGGTTCATTGAGTCCATTTAAAAAAAATCACACATAATAATATTAGATTATATTTTTTTCATCAAATAGATTGTTTCAAAATTTCACATGTATTCGTTTATTTTTATTTTTTATTTGTTATATTAGTATTTAATTACTGAATAAATAAATAATAAATAGAAATAGAATTTGGTAGAATATTAAAATATTATCATCTGCAAAGATAATGTAATTTTTCACTAAATAAGATAGTTACAAAATTAAATTTATAACTTCATATATTAATATTACAGAGAATTTAATTACAGTTTTAGTTATATATATATATATATATATTAGATTTAATTTTAGTCATATATTTTAATGTTTCTTTAAATATTTCAAATAAAATAATTTATAGTTTACATGTTGTAAAATGTCTAAAACCATCACATGTATTTGTTTCTTATTATTATATATTTATATTATTTTATTTTTCTTAAGTTTTTAAACAAATTAATATGTGCATGAAAAAACATATTTGATAATTATTTTGTATTTAATTTATGTTAAATTTTTATCTGCCCTTTAAATATTGCATAATAATATTTCATTGCTAATTACAAAATTAGTGAAATATTGATGTATATATATATTTTTTAAAAATAATATATTCTTAAAATATTTAGATAGACATAATAATTTTATTTTAATAAAATTTATTTGGATTGTATAATTGATAAAAAGATATATATTTTTTTCATTTTGTATACAATAATTGAATATATTAGTGTATAATAATATTTCAAAAGTAATAAAAAATTAGTTAAAATATTTACTTATAGTTTTTGAAAATTAAGTTATGTTAAAATATTTATAAACATAAGTTGAATTAGTTAAAAATTAGTTATTTTTATAAATTTTGATATATATATATATATATGATTTAAATATAAGTTGAATTGCATATTGTTATTCTTATTTATGAAATCCCTAAAATATTGGGAAGTTAATGTTTTTTATATAATATTAAGATTATTAATTATGGAATAATGTAGTATATTATATTTAATATAAAAATTAATGATGATTGAAAATGTCATGTGATTAATTTTAGTCATAGTCCATTTTATTAAAAATTACACATGAATTAGAAGTTATGACTTCTGTTTTAATATAATAGATAGATAGGTTCAAAATTTCCTTTACCAAAACAAAAAGTGTTTAGTGTTTACAACAGCATATTGTCGTTTTCATACTCCGGAAAACAAGGTAACTTCAACATGGCCGATTCCTCATCATACATTGTACTACACCATCTACTAAGAAATTACAGATAACGAAAATTAAATATTGCATTTAATCTGTTCTAGAAACAGTTAGCTATAAGAAAAAAAATCATTTAATCTGTTCTAGATACTACAATCCAATATCTTTGGGGAGAAAGAGAACGTGGGGACATAAGGTGAGCGGAGGAGGATACAACAATTTGATGTAAGACCAATGATGCTGTCTAAAGCCGCCCCATGCTCAGCTTTTTCTTCCTCGAGGTTAAGTTTTATTTTATTTTTGAGTTAATCAAGATTCCATTTAGTACTTTCTTTTTTACTAAGTACGTCGAATATTTATCTTTATACTATACGATTCGGCACCCAACTATGATATTCCTCATCATTTTCTGAATAAGGTGTTTCACAAAGTGGCGTGATTATATATAGGGCCGCACAATTTATCTGTTAAATTTGATTCGATTTTTTATTCGTTTCGATTTGAAAATTTTGGATTTTCTAAGCAAATCAAATATTAAAATTCAATATCTATTAAAATAAAAGCAAATCACAAATATTAAAATTTTAGAAGCGGATATCCGATCTGATCCGACAATATATAAATACATGAATATCTTGATTATATTTAAAGTTTTAAATGTATACAATTATATATTTATTATTCTAACATATGATTTAACAAATTATATTCACATTATTACTTATATAAAAGTATTACATAAAAAGAAAAAATGTATAACAATTATAACATTTTTCTTAAGTTTTGAAAGTAAATGAAGAACATAGTGATCTAAGTGAAGAACAAAAGAGAAAGAGTGAGAACTGGTGAGATAGAAAGAGAGAGAGTGAAGGAGGAAAAGTTTTTCCTTAATTCATTTTCAGAACATTACAAGAATAGTTTATAAGCATGTTAAAAAGAGATGACAAGTAATTACACATTGGTTACAAGGATGAGCTCAGATATAACAGTCACATTATTTGAATTCAATTCTCCAACGGTCATATTCTTCCAGCCTAGCACTCAATTCAAGCACTCAAGTCTGGCTTCCAAGTATCAAGTCTGGCAGCTTAATTATGTTTCATGTCAACACTCCCCCTCAAGCTTGACCATAGAAAATTTTTAGACAAGCTTGGAGCTCATGAAAACATCCTTCATTAAAACCTTTTCTGTGAAAAACCCAATGAGATAAAAACACACAAAGGAAAAAGAGTATATGCTTCATGACTTAAGGAAATCATGATCTCGGTAGATCTATGAGTCCCAATCTTGGATGAATGAACTCACAGACCTTGTTGCTTGCTCCTTTGGTGAAGATATCAGCTAGTTGGTCTTCACTTCTAGTATAGCAAGGTAGGATAATCTTCTGCTCCACTGCTTGTCTCACCTCATGACAATCCACTTCAATGTGCTTTGTCCTCTCATGGAAGACTGAGTTGGATGCTATATGGATAGCTGCCTGGTTATCGCAATGCATGGTGATTGGTGTTGTAGTCTCAATGCCCAAGTCTCTCAGCAAGTTTCTGATCCAGATAAGCTCATTGGTGAGTTTCCTCATTGCCCTATACTCTGCTTTAGAACTTGAACAAGACACCACCTTTTGCTTCTTGCTTTTCCAAGTCACTAGGTTACCTTCAATGAATGTACAATATCCAGTTGTGGACCTTCTGTCTGCTCTATCACCAGCCCAATCTGCATCACAATATCCTACAATCTCTGTGCTCTTGTTGCAACCCATCCAAACACCTTGACCAGGAGCTTCCCTTAGATATCTCATGATCCTCTCCACCATAATCCAATGATGGAATTTAGGTGCTTGCATATACTGGCTAACTTGGTTGACATCAAAGCAAATATCTGGTCTTGTGATAGTGAGATAGATCAGCTTCCCAACCATTCTTCTATAGAGCTTGAAGTCTCCAAATGGTGTATCTTCAAACTCCCCCTCACGCATAACTTTGTAACCCTCTTTAAGTGGAGTTTTGGCTACTCTTGTTCCAAGTTTTTCTGTCTCATTTAAAATATCAAGTGTGTACTTTCTTTGAGATAAGAACAGCCTCTCTTTAGAGCGGCATATCTCAATCCCTAGAAAGTACTTCAGCTCACCCAAATCTTTAATATCAAATGTAGACTTAAGAAAAGCTTTGGTAGAGATGATACCTTCCTTGTCACTTCCTGTGATGATTATATCATCTCCATAGATCAGGATCACCACAATTCCTTGCTTGCTTGTGAGAGTGAAGAGGGTGTGATCAACTTCTGATTTCACAAACCCTCTTCCATTAAGGGTTGTGCTAAGCTTGTGATACCAAGCTCTTGGTGACTGCTTTAGACCATAGATTGCCTTCTTTAGTCTAAGTACATTCCCTGACTTGACCATGTCTTCCATTCCAGGAGGTGGTCTCATGTAGACTTCATCTTCTAACTCTCCTTGAAGGAAAACATTCTTGACATCCATTTGCCATAAATCTCATTCCAAGTTCACTGCCAATGAGAGTACAATCCTTATGGTGTGGAGTTTAGCTACTGGTGCAAAAGTATCCAGATAGTCTTCTCCATACACTTGAGTGTATCCTCTTACAACAAGCCTTGTCTTTCTCCTCTCTGGCTTTCCATTTGCCAAGTATTTGATGGTGAAGAGTAGGCGACTGGTGACTGCTTTCTTTCCTTTGGGAAGTTTAGTTTCATACCAAGTATCATTCTTGATCATGGCTCCCACTTCATCTCCAACAGACTCTCTCTACTCATCATACTCCATAGCTTCTTCATAAGTCTTTGGAACATACTCTTGATCCAGATTGCTGATGGAAACCACATGATCTTGAGGATAACTCACAAAAGAACAAGTTGCTTGGATAGGGTGAGCTACTACATTGTTGTTGAAGTACACTCTGGTGTCGACCCACTTGGATGGTTTCTTCTCTCTTATACTCCTTCTCAATGGATGAATCTGCTCCTCTATCACTGCTTCTTCATGTCCTTGCTGTCCATCATACTGATCAGATTAAGCTCAATCTTGATCATGAACTAAAACTGAATCATCTTCTGGTCTTTCTGGTGTTGATTCATGCTCATTGCCCCCTCAGGATGGACTGGATCAACAACTGGTGATGCTGCTTCAATGTTAACATCAACTGGTGGTGATGGTGTTGTTCTAGGTGCGTCATTGCTCCTAGGCTGGGTGATGCCTAAACTCTTCAGAATGGTTCTCCGGTTGTTTGCTCTATCAGATGGTTCTTGTGAGAGATCTCTAAGGTTTTCCCAACTCTTCTCATCATAGTACCCCTTTGATTTCACAAACTGAACATCCCTTGAGACCATCACCCTTCTTGAATCTGGTACATAGCACTTGTACCCTTTCTGTGTGTGAGAATACCCTATGAACATAGCTTTGATGCTCTTAGGATCAAGCTTGTTCTTCTGCTCACCTGGTACCAATACATAACACACACACCCAAACACACGCAGGTGATCAATGGGAGGTTTAGTTTTGTTTAATACCTGAAATGGAAAGACATCTTTGAGGACTTTGGTAGGGATTATGTTGATGAGGTATCAAGCAGAGACTACAGCATCTCCCCAAAATCTCTTGGACATTGGTGTGAAACATCATGCTCCTTGCAACCTCCATAAGGTAGTGATTCTTCTTCTCAGCCACTCCATTATGTTGTGCTGTGTATGGGCAGCTTGTCTGATGAATAATTTCATGCTTTGCTAGGTGTTGTTTGAAGGCATTGCTAGTGTATTCTCCCCCATTATCTAACCTAAAAATTTTGATCTTGGAATTGAAGTGGTTAGTTACATAGTTTTGAAAGTTTATAAAAGCTTCTAACACTCTATCTTTACTTTGAATCAGTGTGAGCCAAGTATATTTAGATTTCTCATCTATGAATGTCACAAAGTATTTATGACTTTCTCTAGAAACACAAGATGTAGTCCAAACATCAGAGTGAACTAGATCAAAACAATTCTCATAAATAGTCATAGATGAAGAGAACACAGACTTATGATGTTTACCAAGTATACAAGCCTCACAAGGTTCATTTCGCAAATATAAATTAGGTAACATCAATTTTAAAGAAACATAATGAGGGTGGCCTAATCTAGCATGCCATAACACATTATTAGCTAAAACATAAGCATAATTAAAAGCATAAGCGAAATCTGATCTAAGCTTGGTATCTTCAAGGAAATATAGCTCTCCCTTGCTCACACCTTTGCCCAGCATCTTACTGGTCTTAATATTCTGAAAGCACACATCATTAGGACTAAAAATAACATTGCAATTTAAATCATTAGTTGCTCTTTTCACATATAAAAGGTTAGATGCAAAGACATGCATATAGAAAGCTTGAGATTCCTTATTAAACAGATTCAGATTTCCTACTCCTTCTATTGGAATTCTATCACCATTAGCAATCACAACACTTCCTAGAGATGGTTTAATGTCACTAATCAATTTTGCATCCCTAATCATATGATGAGAAGCTCTTGAATCAATGATCAATGGCCTAGCAGTGTGAGATGCATTGTGAATAGAATTTAAAGCATTAATACTTTGGTTACCAGAGTTTGCATTGAGAGCCTTGATTAAGGCCTCAATGTCTGACTTCCTGATGAATGCATCCTCATGAGATGGCTGTGGCAAGGCGTGCGAAGTGGACCAGTGTGGGTTGTAGAGATCAAAGCTCTCCCATCAATTTCTAGGCGCATGGAGCTGGGTACTGGCTGCTCCTGAGCTCTTACTTCCTGTGCTCTGGTCTGGTTGTATTTGTTGGATGAGACTGGCCTAAGATGAGGGTGGAGGATCCAGCAATTGGTTTTGGAGTGTCCTTTGTACTTGCAATGCTCACAAGTTACTGACTTGTCTCCTCCTCCTCTTGGTTTGAAGTGAGCTTTGTTGGCTGAAGCATTCTCCACCTTTTAAGCTTTGTGTGCCATAGATAGGTCTCTTTTTCCACCACCAAAGAGTCCATCTGAGCCTATCTCCTTTTGTAGCTGAGCACACACTTCATCATAGCTTGGAAGATCCTTTTCTCTCAAAATGTGCCTAACCACATCAGTGAACCTTGGGTTGAGTGTGAGAAGCAGTCCAACGATCTTGTCTTGCTCACGCCTAGCTTCAAGTATCTCAGGGTCATGAGAGCTTGGCCTTAGCATCTCCAGCTCAGACCATAGCTGACTATACTTTCCAAGGTGTTTGGTGAAGTCTCCTTCTTCTTGCTGCAAGGTGTTGGTGGCTCTCTTCACTTCATAGATTCTGATGAGGTTTGAAGTGTTACCATACACTCTTTGCAGAGTATCCCACAACTGTTTTGGAGTTTCACAATGTGAGTAAGTGTCCATAAGAGGACCATCAAGAGAGCTATGCAAGATGGACAACACCATGAGATCTTCCTGGCTCCATTTTCCTTCATCCACTACTACAATCTCCTTGCCATCTTCTCCTTAGGCGATCTGCTTTGGAGATGAACTTGAAGTAACATGCTCCCAAAGACCTCTTCCTCCAAGGGCTGCTATGGTCATTCTAGACCAGGTAATGTAGTTTCCTGGTCCCTTGAGTGTGACTGGAATGTGAACTGCTTTGTAGTGCTCCATCTTTAACAAGACAACCAAGAACAGAGTGAACACAACCAAGAAAATTCAAGAAATTCTCAAGAACAATAATAAAAAAAAAAAAAAAAAACTCAGATCTTTTATCCATTGGATAAAAGAAATCTGTAGAAGGGTTTGTGAAAGAAATAGAAACAAAGAATCAAGAGTAAGAAAGAAATAGAGTAAGCTTGCGGAAGTAATTGAGGTAATCAAGAGCTTAAAGCTCTGATACCATGAAAGTAAATGAAGAAAATAATGATCTAAGTGAAGAACAAGAGAGAAAGAGTGAGAACTGGTGCGACAGAAAGATAGAGAGTGAAGGAGGAAAAGTATTTTCTTAATTCAATTTCAGAACATTACAAGAATAGTTTATAGGCATGAGAAAGAGATGACAAGTAATTACACATTGGTTACAAGGATGAGCTCATATCTAACAGTCACATTATTTGAATTCAATTCTCCAACGGTCATATTCTTCCAGCCTAGCACTCAAGTCTAGCACTCAAGTCTCGCTTCCAAGTCTCAAGTCTGGCAGCTTAATTATGTTTCATGTCAACAAGTTTTGTGTTATTATAATTGTTAATTGAGTTTAAAAATTTACAAAATAAGTAGATTTACTACTTCTTTTAATTTTTATCTTATATTTCATGCAAAAATATATTTTACAAAACAAATTTATATGAAGTTTTAAGCATATTTGTACTAATCAAAACATATGAAATATGCGTAAGTATTCGTAAATATCCGCAAATATCTATTTATTTTCTTGATATATGTTTTTCTGAATATTTGTAATCAAAGCAAATCGAAAAATTATATATCCCTAACATACGAAGCAAATTACAAATACGCTCAAAAATCCAGATATCCGATGAGTGCCGAAGCCAATTACATCTAGGACCTGCACATTATTACAGCTACAACGTATACATGATGAATAATGCATGTGCGACCATTACTTATAGACCAAATTGGGCCAGGAGTTTCGTTATATTGGGTTGTATACAGGCCCGTCTCAGGTCCAGCCAGCTACTCTGCTCCAAATTGTGTATTTGGACAATTACAACTCAATGTAATAAACTTGCTAAAAAATAATGCCATAATATTTTGTTAATTTTATAAGAAAAAAATTTATTAAAACACTAATTAAATATAAAATTAACCTAAAATGAAAATTCTGTTAACCAATCAAATTATTCATTATTCAAAAATCAGATGAAATTAATGTCAAAGTGTCGAATCTTCAGTCAAACTGTTAACCCCTGATTCGTATATAATTTGGTTCAAATTTAATTAAATGCATTAACTAAATATACGATAAACCCTGTGACAACTCACCATCAACTTGTTATCCTGCACTGGTTATCTGGTAAAAGCTTAGGAAACAACACTATTTTAATAAAATATAATTTATTTATAATATATATTTGACTGTATATAACAATGAATACATTTGTTTCGTGATTACATAGATTTTGATGAAATTTATACTATACCACGAGAAGAAAATTATGGTATAGAGAACCATAATTACGTGATATGATGTAAATCAATATTAGTTTATTTAGTTATTTGAAATTTTGGTATAAGCTTAATATTTTTATGGTTTATTCTAGATATTAAATTTACCTTGATTATTTTAATTACTATTTTAATTTTTCACAAATTTTAATTTTTTAAAATGTTAATCAAATAATAACTGAAGACTTAAACTAAAATCCTAATTCAAATATAAATTTTATTTATATGAATTAATATTTTTGGTTCCTGGTTAATCATAGATAAAACAATCTGATGATCTATCAGTAATCTAGTTTAATATCTAGATCTGATTTATAAATAAATGTATGAATTTAGTTTATTTGTAATTTTTTACAATGTTAAATGTATAGATTAGTCTTTATATAAATTCATTGTCTTACAATTTTTTTAACTATTGGTGGGTTTGTTCTGACTTTAAAATATATGACCTGTTATGCAAGTTCATATTAAGAAAACGTAATGGAGAATCCATATTTAAATAACCTATAATTAATTTAATAGATTATATTTATTGATGTATTATTAAAATCAATTAAACATATCTTACATGAATACAAAAGAAAGCCTAAACACAAAAGTTCATATTACCAAAACTACAATGGAACGTTTAATACATGTGTTTGGTGGGCCTTTTCTTTTTGAATTTTGAATTGTTTGGAATGAGATAAGCTGATTAGTTGAGTAATATATGAAAATAATATTTTTTTAAAAAAAATCTAAATAAGAAAATGACATATCAATGTAAATACCTTTGAAAATAAGGGCATAATCTTATTAGAGATTCTGCTTTAATAGTATAAATATAAATGTTGGCAATATCCAAATATACATTGAATTTCAGAGATAACTAAATATTTTTTATTTGACATTCTCTAACACATTATTGTCTTATGTCTGGATGGAAAAAAAATTAAGAAAGACAAACCAAAAAACAATTGCAGCCAACAAAGTAAAATGAATGTGATTAAGAATATGATATACAATTGCAAATGATTTAGCTGATATATATGGACATAACTTGTGCACTTGAAAATATGACATACAACCATGGTGGAGCCAGCAAAATCATTTAGAATGGTCAATTCCTTTGTAAACATTTATGGTGTGGGTCACTAAGTCAAATTAGTAGTATTTTTTTTGTCAGTTTTCTTCTTCAAAATACAAGTAGTTTTCTTGATTTGACAAATCCACCTGGTCAAGTGACCTCTGGCCTATTGGATTGATGAAATTATGTATATCTTTCTCGTTAGCATCTTGCATCGAAGAGATTACAAAACATGTGGAGTTATTGCAAAAGGAACTTGCAAAACCCAATACCTCAAGACATTGCTTAAAATGAGCAGATCTATTGTTTTCTTGGATACCAAAAACAAGCGCTCTTCCTCCCTATGAACAAGTATCTGGTATGTTCACTCTACCTGGTGGTTTTGTATGTTTTTGCAGGTTATTCATGAAATGTGTATGTTGTTTTCCAGGTGAATGTTGGGCAGCGGCTCTTCGAAGAGCATGTTCCTATTACATGGCTGCCAATGACATTAAAGGAAGAGAATTAACCATCAAAGACCTCCTCGACGGTGTTTCTCGGAAGCATCTAATGAGTTCAGGTGGGCTTGATCGATTGGTAAGCAGAAGTCGCTAACGGCTATGTCAAGGACATGATTGTCCATAGGCGTCCTTTCCTTCCTGATGAGTATGCTGGTTATGAGATCCTGCTTGAAAAGCTGCTAGCCAGAGGCCCTATTGTTATTGCGTTCGATCTTCTTCCAGGGTACCAAAATTATGATGGAAAAGTAAGTAATTTTCGTTAAATGTTTTGAATTAATTAGGTATAAAATAATATTACACATTAAATATTTAAATCATATTTAATTAGAAAACATGTCAAGTAGCTTGGCTTGAGATATTTAAGCAACACAGTGTTGTTGTCACTGGGTGTGGGGTTCGGTTGGTCGAAAGAGAGCCGATTGAGTTCTGGCAAACCCATGATACCCAGAAATCTACATTTGGAGTGGACGGTTTTGCCAAGCTGGCTCGTCGAAATGTTTTATAGAAATGATTTTTTTTTTCTTTTCCTTGTCCCATTAAGCTATCCTAATGTTTCAGGTAAATAGATGACTAGGGAAGCCTTGAAACGCTTGAAACTTTTATATTTTGTCCTGATCACCTTTGGGTTATGAATAACTCTTGTGTCCAGTTGTTGTTTTAGTCTTAAGATTCTAAGGCTTTTGATGTGTTAAAAGGTTAAAACGGTTGCTTCTTTTTCTGAGTTTACTCTTACCATGTGATATATGCTATCGATTCTCAGCTTCTTTTTTTTTTGTATCGGCATTCTAAAACTATTTGGATATGGAGAAACTACCGAGAACTTAAATACACACTCTAACTCTAAACGTAATGCACACTCTGACTCTAATCGTAATGCACATTCTGACTATAAACGTTGCATACGCTAACTGAAACTGTATCTTTAGTAAGTATTTTTGAGGAAAAGTACTAAATTCATTTGCCACCGGTGAATTAGAGGGACATATCAAATATAATAATTAGAGAGATAAGTCTCTCATCATATAATTCAAACTTTACGTACTCTCATCATGTAATTCAAACTTTACGTCAGTCTATCATTTTCCTTTCTTAATCAATTGTTTTTGTTTGTTTCAGCTGACTGATTTACATACCCCTTTGCACCAAAGTCAAGCTGTTGAAAACTTCAACACTTCTAATTTTCAAACATATAAACATATAAATTTTTTTTTCAACACATCTTTACCTTTCATGTCTGCTGACGTTGTTTCTAGCATCATTACTCCGTCCAACCACCGCAGACGCAAGAACTCGAACCGTAAGAATCACATGCTCACCGCAGCTCGAGCGCAACGAAACCGTTTACATCTCCAACTTCGTCGCCACGTGGGACAAAGTCCTCCAACAGGTTCAGACCAACGGTTTCGGAGTCGCCTCCACCGGTTCAGGACCGTCTTCGAACTACGGTCTCGCCCAGTGTTACGGAGACCTGTCTCTAAACGACTGTTTCCTCTGTTACGCAGAAGCACGCGCCAACCTCCCACAGTGTTACCCTCGAAACGTTAGTCGTGTCTTCCTAGACGGGTGTTTCATGAGAGCTGAGAACTATAGTTTCTTCAACGAGTTCAAAGGACCTGAAGACGACGTCGTGTGCGGCGGGGCCGCGACGAGGAGGAGAGAGGAGGAGAGTTTCGGAGAAGAGGTGAGAGTAGTGGTGAGAAACGCGGTTACTGCGGCTCCTGGTAACGGAGGGTACGCTCGTAGCGCGTCTGGAAACGCGTTTGTGTTGGCGAAGCTGCCTGCTGGAGAAGTTTGAGTGCTGAGTCTTGTAAACGGTGTTTGGAGGATGCTTCTGCTTCTGTGGTTAGCAAGTGTTTGCCGTGGTCAGAAGGGCGTGCTATTCACACTGGGTGCTTCCTTAGGTACTCTGATATTGATTTCTTGAACAAGATTCCAAGAAACGGAAGATCAAGAGGTGACACACACAAAAAGATATTATCTCTTTTATAAAATATGCATTTAGCTTGATTATAACTAATCAGTTGATTTTTGCAGGTTCTGTAGTTGTGATTGTTGTCTCAGTGCTTAGCTCTGTGTTTGTGTTCATTGTTGGAATAGCAATAGTTGTTAATATCTCTAAACACCGGGCCATAGAGAAGAAGAGAAGAGGTCAGTCAGTGTACATTTCATTGTTTCTGATTAGGTTAGGGTTCTTAGTGTAGGGTTTTTAGAAAAATATAAGAAATTGTTTTTTAATTCTTAACTAAAAACTAAGAATCGGTTTTTTAATATTTTGATAAGAACCTCCACTTTAAGAATCTCCCCCCCCCCCCCCCCCCCTTCCCATTAAACATGCTCTCGGTCTACAACCGTTAAAGA
The DNA here is from genome assembly GCA_026261945.1 of Hirschfeldia incana. Taxonomy (NCBI): domain Eukaryota; kingdom Viridiplantae; phylum Streptophyta; class Magnoliopsida; order Brassicales; family Brassicaceae; genus Hirschfeldia; species Hirschfeldia incana. Next base: position 197,821 of record JABCMI010000087.1, on the reverse strand, counting down.
CGTTCTTAAGCGCACTATCACAGTTTGTAACAAGTCTTTAGTCCTCCATCACTTTTTCTGCCACTAGCAGCGACTTCTTCAGCCTTGATTGTTCTTTCATCAGCTCTCTTATGGAGACTTCTGTTGCTGCCTTAACATTCTTTTGACCTTTTACGACTGATCTGCACAACACCTTGAAGTCTGACACCATGATACGGAGCATGGATCACGCCACCTGGGATCATCGGGCTAGCCATAGCTACGATGCTTTTGCTCACCATACAGAAGGGGAGAACCATCACCACAAGGTGAAGATTTGCTGACATATTATATTATTGTGCTTTTGAGGTTAATATTATGGCTTTTAAACACCGGTTGTATTCATTGATCAAAGAGAAGTAAATTGATGGAAATTGATTATTTATGTGTGTTGCATATGCTAAGCAAAACTATGTTTTTAGCAAACATTTTTGAGGAAAATAAAGTTTGAAAAAAGTATTTTTGAGGAAAATAACTAAAATCATTTGTCATAAATTAGAAGGGCATATCAAATATAGTTCAATGTGATAACTTTTTGTTTTGTTTTGAGGAAGAACTATACTATCTTCAAAGTTTTGATGGTTTGTCTATGCTTCGACATTAGCCATATGACCAATGTATCATTTTACAATAAAGGACTGGTGGAAAAGACTATCTTAAATCTTATTTTTGTTGCCTACCATTATCAATAGGGTTTATAAGTGGTTCTTGCTGATTTTTGGTTCAGTTATAAAAGATGTTCAACCGTTGAATTGGGTGGAGAGGTTCACGATTCTACTTGCCTACTTGGCACCGCTGAATACATTTCGTTGATTAATGTCCTTCCAACATGATTTTCTTTATTACGAAAAGTTTTCAATTCAATATCAATTAATAATTTAATAGATTAACTTTCATTTTTTGTATACTAGTCCATTAACCGACTACTAATATACATTCATTTACTAAGACTCATTTTGGTGAGTTGAGACAAAATCTATAAGGGCTTAAATGAGATTCATTTAGTAATATTCTTTCTCATGAGCAAGGCTTTGGCTGTATATAACAAACATAGGTATATTTTTGGTGAAAAACATATTTATTCTCACTTCAACCAATATTAAACTAATCACGTTGAAAACGCTTCAGGATCAAGAAGACTACTACGAATGGGAATTAAACGGAAGAATAAGCGCTACTTACTCAGTCTGAGGAATCCCTCTCCTTTGGTTCTTCTGCAATCTGGTTTTCAGGTAGTATTCCCGACACTCTTTCCTTGCTGGGCTCTTTGTCTTGGACAGATGTCCAACTCGTGATCGCATGTCAAGAGACCAGAAACCATCTCCTCTTCGACTGTGATTTCTCTTTCTCCGTCTGGTCGGGGTAATAAGCTGTTTGGTAATCGACTATCTACGCTATTTGGACGGAGAGGAACGCTCGACTGCACCGCAACATCTTCCGCTCTTCAGGTTCCATTGTCAAGGGCCCAAGGCTATCGATCGCCAAATCATCAACAAGATCTCAGCTTTCAGGTCCACTAACCCGATCATCTCTTCTAGGCTCATGCAATTCTGGTTCTCTAGTACTCCATAGTCGGTTAATGCAACTCCTCAACTTCCTCGTTCTCTCCGTTCTACTTCATCACTGGGCTATTGGGCAGCATTTCACTTTTGGGCTTTTAATCTTTTACTTGTGCCAAATTGTGCTTTGGGCTTAGGACTTAACTAAAGCTTAGAGCTTGTAACATTTTACATTTCTTTTATTCAGTATTTAATATGAGAGCTAGTTTACAAAAAAACAAGTTGAAAACCTTTACTTCCTTTTCTTTTAGTAACTATTTAGATAAAGTAAAATTGGTTTCTTTTTCCCTCTTGACCCATGAGGAGAAAAATATGTTGCGTTCCATTTGATGTTTTTTTTCTTTATTACATCATTTATTCTATTATTAGTACTCTCAGTTCTTCTATATTTACCTCATTTAATAAAAAAAATTGATCCTCTATGTTTACTTTTAAGTGTTACTAGTCACGCTCTAAGCGTGAGAACAACATCCATAAGGCTTAGATATCATGTTTATAACTAGTTGTAGGGTTATTGAAGTAATATGGTATATGAGACAAATTTGTAGTTGCGAGATCCACATTAGTTTCAGGTATAAAATAGTAAAACAACTCAAGACAAAAAATCAGGACGCGTTGGTTCAAGTGGTAAAGGAGTTCCGTTGCAACTACCGCAACATGAATTCAATTTCATTGGAATAGATTATTTATAATGTTTAGGTTCTCGGTAAAAAAATGAAATCACTTTTTATATAAAACAAAAAATCATATAAAATGTATGTTACTCTGTTACTCGCGAGGACACGAAAAAAAAAATCAACTAACAGAATCAATCAACATACACAGTCATATTCAAAAATCATGACTACAATGTGGCCATCAATTTGTTGTCATAAGATACAATCAACAATTTCTTTAGTTCATAGAAATTTTCTCCAACCTCTAGAAGTATAGAGTAACTTTAACTGTTAAATTCAGATTTATCATGGGTTGAAATAATTTGTTGCTACATTTACAACTATGGTATGGAATTGTGATACATAAGACGAATCATTTCTCTTTACTCGTGCTGATCAATGTGTTTTAAATGAAGATGTTAGCATTATTCAAATATACACTTGAATTTCAAAGAGAAATAAATGTTTTTTGTTTTGACATTCTTTACACATTATCATCTTATGTCTGGATGGAAAAAATTAAAGAAAGACAAACCAAGAAAACAATTGCAGTCTACAAAGTAAAACGAATGTGGTTTAAGAAAAGATATACAATTACAAATGATTTAGCGGATATATATGGACATAACTTGTGCACTTGAAAATATGATATACAACTAGTGGCAAAGCCTGGGTCAATTCCTTTGTAAACATTTATTGTGTGGATCACTAAGTCAATTTAGTAATATTTTTTCAGTTCTCCTTTTTAAAACTGAAATTATGTATATCATATGAGAGGTTTAAGCAACACAGCGTTGTTGTCACTGGGTGTGGGTTTGGATTGGTTGAAAAAAAACTGATTGAGTTCTGGGGAGAGAACGAGTTTGGCCAATTAGCTCGTCGGTACGGTCTGATTGTAGCAGCGGTTGAATTGAAATTATAAGCTTAAGCCATTACAATAATTTGTATTAGAATAAATAAATACTTTAAATATTTGTTTTGTGTGTTCGTCTATAGTTTTGATCAGTACCACCAAAAGACAAGTAAGTTATAATTCAAACTACCTCTTTTTAGTTCTATTGAATTTTTTGTTTCCTTGTCCCATTAAGCTATCCTACTGTTTCAGGTGAACAGATGATGAAGGGAGCCTTGAAGCGCTTGAAATTTTTATATTTTGTCGTGATCACTTTTGGGTTATAAATAACTCCTGTGTTATGTCGTTGTTTTAGTCTTAAGATGTGTTAAAAGGTAAAAACTGTTGCTTCTTTTTTCGAGTTTAGACTCTTACCTTGTGATATATGCTATCGATTCACAGCTTCTTTTTTGTATCGGCATTCTAAAACTGTTTGGATATGGAGAAACTAACGAGAACTTAAATACACACTCTGACTCTAAACGTAATGCACACTCTGACTCTAATCGTAATGCACACTCTTAAAAATAGTTCAGAGCACTAAATGATAAAAATATGAGGTATCACATGTAATTACAAGGTTAAGATTTACTAACATATCCCGTATATATTAAAGTAAGAACATTTGAAAAATCGTAACCTCAATTTTGTAATAATTAAAAAGACTCATTGCTTATATGGCAATCAATTAGATAGTCATTTAGTCATATGTGTCATCTTTACATTCAAATTGAAAAACATGATGGTCCAAATCGATTTGTATATCTTGCTAGATACATCGAATGCCAACTATAAGATATCATATCTCATATTAACTAAAGCAAGGTCTCGCACTTTCTTTAAATAAAAGCAGTGGAATTACCTCATATGATTAACGTATATATGACAATTAACTATTATGAATAATAGATATTTGATAACAATTTTTGTATCATAAGTCTTTTTTTTTAATTTTATATTATTAAAATATATTAAACAATCACATTAACCATATAATAAAAACAATTAGATTTGATTAACTAAAGCAAGGTCTCGCACTTTCTTTAAATAAAAGCAGTGGAATTACCTCATATGATTAACATATATATGACAATTAATTATTATGAATAATAGATATTTGATAACAATTTTTGTATCATAGGTCTTTTTGTTTAATTTTATATTATTAAAATATATTAAACAATCATTTAACCATATAATAAAAACAATTAGATTTTTTCTCACTTTGAAACTTTTCTGATCAATTGCTTAATTTATTTTGATTATAAAAAAATACAAATGATCATAAAACTGTATTAATATGAATTTTTTATTTAATAAATATTCAAATTAAATAATATATATAAATATATTTAGCTAGCAACTTAATGCAAGAAAATTGGCTGTATCCATTTAGACATCCAGTTAAAACATTTCAAAACTATGTGGAGTACTAACGTCAAAGTAATTTGATTTCGGAAATAATACTCAGATGTTGGTTCTAAAAATAAGTAAAATGGTTCTCAGTAATGTTAAAGTGATGTTAAAGTAAAGTATTAAAAAAATGTAAAACATGTTTTTGTAATAAAAATTCATTTGATGACCACATCATGATTTTTATAAGTATAAAAAAGTGATAAAAATTTAAGCCAAATCGATCAGGTTCATCATAAATTTAAAACAGAATTGAGTTCACAATTACAATTACAATTACAAATGCTCAGCCCAACATATAGATAATTATATAAGAAAAACTTAATTATATGCATATTAAAAAAATCAAATACATATACATATTTAATTTTTTAACATTATATATTTTAAATTTTTATTATATAAGCTCATCATGCGCAAAGCACGTATCTTATCCTAGTTATATAATATTATTGTGTTGTGTGAGGTTAATTAATGGTGTGGTGTTTGAACACCGGTTGTTTGATTATTTGAATAGAAGAGTAGGATGTTGATTATTTATAAATTTTGCATAGGCTAACCGAAACTATATATTTAGTTAAGTACTTTTCTATTTGTAAAAAGCTCAAGTGTTTTTGAGGAAAAGAGCTAGATTCATTTGTCCCTCAATTGTTTAGAGGGACATATCAAATATACTTAGGGGGGTGTATTCAACTAAGAGTTTGAAGTGATTTGTGTTAAAATGACAAATCCACTGTTATTCAAACATGAATTTTAAAAAACACTTTAAAATCCAGTGTTATTGAACTTGTCATTTCACAAAACACTCTGAAATCTACTGTTATTGAACAAAATTTAAGTTAGAGATTTCAGAGTACTTTAAATGTTTCTAGAGTGTTTTAGGAGAGTTCTTTAGTTATAAAAATCAAAATCCAAATCTCACTGTTTTAGATGAGATTCTAGAGTGTTTTAACAAAATCACTCCAAATTTTTCAATTCTCCTGCAATCATCTACAAACTCACTATAAATCAAATCACTTCAAATTTCAGATTTAATACACCCCCTTAATTATTAGTATCAAATATTAGAGAGAAAAGTCTCTCATCATATAATTCAAACTTTACGTCAGTCTAGCATTTCCTTTTCTTAATCATTTTTTTGTTTGTTTCAGTTGGACTGATTTACATACACCCATTTTAACCAAAGTCAAGCTGTTGAAAACTTCAACACTTAATTTTCAACATTGTAATATATTCTCTCTCCATGTATCCAATCAAAGAAACAACAAATGAAGAAAAAATCAACACATCTCTACCTTCCATGTCTCCTGACGTTGTTTCTAGCATTATTACTCCGTCCAACCACCGGAGACGCAAGAACTCGAGTCGTAAGAATCACATGCTCACCACAGCTCGAGCCCAACGAAACCGTTTACATCTCCAACTTCGTCGCCACGTGGGACAAGGTCCTCCAGCAGGTTCAGACCAACGGTTTCGGAGTCGCCTCCACCGGTTCAGGACCTTCTTCTAACTACGGTCTCGCTCAGTGTTACGGAGACCTATCTCTAAACGACTGTTTCCTCTGTTACGCAGAAGCACGCGCCAACCTTCCACAGTGTTACCCTCGAAACGGTGGTCGTGTCATCCTCGACGGGTGTTTCATGAGAGCTGAGAACTATAGTTTCTTTGACGAGTTCAAAGGACCTGAAGATGACGTCGTGTGCGGAGGGCCCGCGACGAGGAAGAGAGAGGAGGAGAGTTTCGGAGAAGAGGTGAGAGTAGTGGTGAGAAACGCGGTTGCTGCGGCTCCTGTGAATGGAGGATACGCTCGTGGCGCGTCTGGAAACGCGTTTGTGTTGGCGAACTGCTGGAGAAGCTTGAGTCCTGAGTCTTGTAAACGGTGTTTGGAGGATGCTTCTGCTTCTGTGGTTAGCAAGTGTTTGCCGTGGTCAGAAGGGCGTGCGGTTCACACGGGGTGTTTCCTTAGGTACTCTGATCAAGATTTCTTGAACAAGATTCCAAGAAACGGAAGATCAAGAGGTGACGAACACCAAAAAGCTATATTTCTTCTAACCATTCTGGATTAAGCTTGATCATAACTAATTAACCAGTTGACTTTTGTAGGTTCTGTAGTTGTGATTGTTGTCTCGGTGCTTAGCTCTGTGTTTGTGTTCATTGTTGGAATAGCAATAGGTGTTAATATCTCCAAACACCGGACCATAGAGAAGAAGAGAAGAGGTCATTCAGTGTACATATCTTGTTTCTGCTAAATAAGAGAATGTTTTGCCGAGATTTTTTGGTTCGTTACAGGATCAAATGATGTTGAAAAAATGGCGAAAATTCTGACCAACAGTAGCTTGCACTTCAAATACACAACATTGGAGAAGGCCACAGGTTCATTTGACAGCGCAAACATGATTGGACAAGGCGGGTTTGGAGCTGTCTTTAAGGTGTGAATATGTTTCTACAGACTTGTTATGTAGAAATTGTGATTAACAACTAACAACCGGTCATGAGATTTTTAGGGATATAGACAAATTAGTAAAAGCTTATATAATTTAAAATTTTTTATATAGAAATTAGGGGCATGGCATATATATAAGTAAACTTTAATAAAATAAAAAATTCACAAGCATTTGCTAAGAATTGGCCTAACATAGTGGCAACTCTCTTGGTTTATAGGGGGTTCTTCCAGACGGACGAGATATTGCTGTGAAAAGGTTGTTCTTCAATAACAGACACAGAGCAGGAGATTTCTACAATGAAGTCAACATTATCAGCACTGTTGAACATAAGAACCTTGTCAGGCTCCTTGGCTGCAGCTGCTCAGGATCAGAGAGCCTCCTCGTTTATGAATACCTTCAGAACAAGAGCCTAGATAGATTCATCTTTGGTAAATACCAAATACTATTACATGAGTTTCATTCATTGGTTCCTAAAACCAGGTGATCATTAAGAAATTTACAGATGTGAAGAGAGGCAAAACACTAGACTGGCAGAGAAGATTCATGATCATTGGTGGAACAGCTGAAGGATTGGTGTATTTGCACGAGCAGTCTACAGTGAGAATAATCCACAGAGACATAAAAGCAAGCAACATCCTTCTAGACTCAAAGTTTCAAGCTAAAATAGCTGACTTTGGTCTGGCAAGATCGTTCCAGGAGGACAAGAGCCACATCAGTACTGCCATTGCAGGGACTTTGTAAGATATGTTTTTTTTTGTAGTTCAGAAGATTAAATGTTTGTTATAATCCAATACATGTTAATCTGCAGGGGTTATATGGCTCCAGAGTACGTGGTACATGGCCAGCTAACAGAGAAGGTAGATGTCTACAGCTTCGGAGTTCTTGTATTAGAGATTGTAACTGGGAAGCAGATCACCAAAAGCGAAATGTCAGATTACTTGGTCACAGAAGTAAGTTAGACCACGAAAGAAACTTACATGCAATAAACTAGTAAGTCAGATTTTACAATCTCATTCTCATACTAATTGGTGTGTTTTGTTTTTGCTATAAAAAGGCATGGAAACATTTTCAGGCAGGAGACTTGGAGGAAATATTTGATCCCAACCTGACTTGGAAGAATCATAAAGACAGTGTCACCATAAAATTTGAGATAGTGAGGGCTGTTCAGATAGGACTCTTGTGCACTCAAGAGATAGCTTCGCTAAGACCATCAATGTCAAAGGTGCTGCAGATGCTAAAGAACAAAAAGGAGGTGTTGCCATTGCCAAGTAATCCTCCCTTTTTGAATGAGAAAGTCATGGAGTTTAGACATGGTTCTAATAGCACTCCACCTGCTTATACATCTCATGCCACCATCTCGCAAAACTCCTTGTACTGTAGATGAACCTTCGAAGAACTGCATAAGGAGTAACAAAAACATAGTTGTCACAAACCACAATGTTGTGCATAAACCAGTGACACAAAAACAGATATATAGAGTTAAGGTTAATTTTTGGAACTTGAATTCCTTTTCTTCAATAAATACACTTATTCCATGCGTTTCATATTTTATAAATCTTTCATGCTTTCTCAAATATAAAGAAATATATTAAATTTGTAGTAATATTTAACTGATAGTTAATTCATTTTTTAAGTTACAGTTCATATTATTAATAATAAAATTTACAGAAAGGATGCAAAATATTATTTTGTGAAATATTTTTTTCTAAATCACACTCCTATAAAAGATAGATATTTAAAAACAATATTCATAAAATAGATCTTCTATCAATTTCTATTATTTGATAACAGAAAAGAGTAAAAATAAAGTATTTATAATACAAATTTAAAGTATTCTTAATATGTGTGAAAACATGAAACTTTAATTTTTTTTGAAATGAATATACTACTAGATTTAGATCTGCGATTAAAAAGCACATATTTATTTTTCACTTGTAGACTCAAAACTGATTTAAAGATTCCTAAAATTTTTATTCGAATCATATATAACAGCTGATTTTATCATTTGTTTTTTTCTCTCTTCAAAATATGGTATTTGTTCAAAATAGAATAAAGATGATTTAATAGTATAGATATTATATATTGAAGAAAAAAGTGTTCGTGTTACAGAAATGTAGTAATTATACAAACTGTCAAATTTAAACTGAAAATGAGTTTTTTCTTATCATATATTTGTATCATCATTCTAACCATTAATCTATACTGTTGTTTCCTACTCTATTTAGAAGCAATGCTACCTTTAAGTGAAGATATTTTTTTGTATAACCATTTTGATATAATTTACATGAATTAATAACTTTTTATTAGAAACTAATTAATTTTAATTTTCATAAATAATTTTTGAGTTTCATGAAGTGTTTTTATTTCGAACTAATATCATTGGTTGAACCAGTAGACTTGATACTTTGAATATAATTCAGTTAGTATTTAATAAAACAATTATTAACTAAAAATTGGATAGAATCCGGTCAAAACCCAAATTTCGTTATCAATTCGTGATCTGATACCATTTATCCCATAAAACACACAAAATATTGTATAGTTTTTTTAAAATATTGTATAGTTTTTGTAAAAAATTTTGTTTAATTTATTCATATATTATTTAATATTACATATAGTTGCGGTCTTTAAACTATGATACAAAATTCATATGTTATCCAAATAAAAATGATAATATAAAACAATTATTGATATATGACAGCATTAGTTTATTTTCATTATTAATAATCTATTATAAGTTTGTATTTTTATTTTAGCTATTTAAAATTTAATTTTATGATACTTAGATTTAATAAAATAATATATTTTTGACAAAAAAATATATTCTGATGTCATTGTGTTTGTTAATTATATAGTTTCATAATATATGTAGTTTCAATATTCAAAATTATAATATTGATATTAAATAAAGTTTGCATATCTTATAAGTATGTGTATGCCCATTATTTATTGATTCAGTTAAATAAATATGTAGGTCTAAAATCAAAAGACCTAAAGGCTATTAATGATTTTAGTAATATATTATAAAAGTAAAAGTATTTTGGTAAAAATCTGATTTTCATTAAAAGTATAAATCATGAGTAACCATGGTTTAATAGTATTAATATCTTAAGAAGCGCATGAAGTACATATGTATTCTCAGCAATTTTAAAAGATGCAAAAGGAAGGTGCAAAAGGAAAAAACACAAAAACCTAATTTATAAAGAAAACACCAAAACTTAACTAAGACATCACCCAAATGATTCACGAGATGTCGTATCAAGAAGCTAGCTACGATGCAGGTGTTAAATGAAATAATTTTTGTAAGCATATTAAAAGATATGGATGATATGATGTGTGAAATTGTTGACAAAAAAAAAGATAGGTGTGAAATTATAAAGATTTTTTGTTTCTTCTTATTTAAGGCTTTTTTAGTCTGCGTTAGTTTTGTGGATGCTAGGGCTTTTTTCTTAATTTCATCTAGTTAGGTAGAATTGGGTGGGTCCTTGAGGTGTTTCCTTTCAGAGTTTTAGGAGGAAGTGGTTTAGAGGTGGTCTGGCCGAGGGCATTCCCTCTAAGCAGCTGTTGTAGTTGCTCTATCAGATGGTCGCCCTGTACTTATTAGTCTCATGCTAGTGGCTTGGAAGTTGAGTTATTTGTTCTAAGGTTGTAGTATCGTTGTCTTTGTATGTCACCCAGTGGCGGAGCCACATACAATAGGGTGAAGGTATTGAACCCAACAAAATTATAAAAATGAGTGTAAGTTACAACGACTCAAGCTATATGCCCCAATCTAAAATATAATTTCTCCCCACTTTTAGTCCATTTTATTTGTGACTCTAGTAAAAATAGTTTCTCCCTCTGCCACTGATGTTACCCCGTTGTGGGTTCTAGTGTCCGGAGATATCTCTGTTTTCCTCCGGTTTAGCTGACCACGGAAAGATTTTGTATCCGTCGGTGTTGTATGGAACTAATCTTTGCTTTAAATAAAATATTTGATGGAAAAAAAAAGGTAGAATTGGGTGGTGGTGACAGAAAACAAAAAAGGTAGAATTGGGCGGGTCTCTCTTCCCTAGAAGGAAGGTTTCAAAAATCTTTCTAAAATTGCTACTTTTTTGACTAAGCAGTAGAAAGAGAGAAACAGCACATTAGGTTGACTACTTTTAGACACCCATTTCATCATAGTCAACTGCTACTGAAACAGAAAACATATATAACTTTATTCAGTAGAACGTCCACGTTTTACTGGAGGAACTTGAGTACTGAGTCTTGTAAAGAATGTTTAGAGAATGCTTCTGCTTCTGTGGCTAACAAGTGGTTGCCATGGTCATAAGGACGCACGCTTTTTCACGGGATGTTTTCTTAGGTACTCTGATCAAGATTTCTTGAACAAGTACAAGATACCAAGAAACGGAAGATCCTCGTCAGGCTGTTTGGTGCAGCTGCTCGGGACCAGAGAGCTTTCTCGTCTATTAATACCGCCAGAACAAGAGCATTGATCGATTCATCTTCGTTAACAGAAAAAATATATGATCCAAACCTGAACTGGAAGAATCAGTATGATAGTGAGAGTTGTTCAGATAGGGCTTTTGTGCAAAGAACAAAGAGGAATCTTGTCATTACCTAATATATCATCTGTTTGTAAATGAAAGAGTCCTGGAGTTTCAATGTGGTTCTGATGGAGATTCAGCTGCTTGTGCATCTCTTGCAACTACCTCGCAAAGTTCCTTTTACAGTAGATGAGGCCTTTGAAGACTTACCATAATAACAACAAAAACATCCTTGATCATGAGCACAAACCAAAGTTTTGTCTAAAATTAAACAATTAAGAAGAGCTAGCTGTGTGTGTGTGTGTATTGAGTAATTTGTATACCAGATGGATCATAGCTATAGTAAGTTGATATAAGTATTGGAAAAAAAAACTCAATCGAGAAGCCCTTTTAGACACAAGATAATGAGTGTGTTTTGCATGAAAACGCTAAGCCATTGCCAACCTCAATTGATTAGCAACCATCAACCTTATTGGAAGATAGAATGTTTCAGCTACTCAAGTTATTTGAATATTTTTATTTTGACAATGCTGTTCTAGTTACAATTGTAGCAATTTCTTTATGGAATATTAGGACTACATTTACATGAACCAGAGAACTAGATGTCAGTCGACACATGATGATTCTACTAAGGTTTAACACGAAAAAAAAATGCTATCATAAATATTCTTTTCGTTGGCCTAGGACTCTAGGAGTTTGATTCACTGGTGAAAGACAAGAGAAAGACTTGAATAATACTCTGTTATTTACTTCATCGTACAAAGGACAATATATATACACTTGTATCTATCGACATCTACACAAGATACTCATATCTTCTCATACTTATCTCTAACTCTCAACAACAATATTCTCTCCAATATTCTCGTATCTCGGTTCTAGACTTCTAGAACCTTAACACTCCCCCTCAAGTCGGAACGTGTGGATTGCACACTCCGAACTTGGACAACAAGTAGTGAAATGCAGAGCTTCCCAAGGCCTTCGTTAGTATATCTGCCAGCTGCTCATTGGTCCTCACATGTCTGGTTTCTATCAACTTTGCCTTGACTGCATCTCTCACACTGTGACAATCTTTCTCTATGTGCTTCGTACGTTCATGGAACACCGGGTTGGCTGCGATATAGATAGCTGACTTACTGTCACAGTATAGCTCCATTGTCTCATCATGTCTCACTCCAAGATCAGCCAACAACCTTTTCAACCACGTTAGCTCCTTAAGTGTATCAGACATCGCCCTGTATTCAGACTCAGCGGAAGAATGTGACACTATATCCTGCTTCTTGGTCCTCCATGCCACTGGCGAGTTCCCCAACAACACCATGTAAGCAGACAGTGAGCGTCTTGTTCGTGGACATCCACACCAGTCCGAATCGCAATATGCACGAATTCGAAGATCACTATCTGCTCTCAGCAGAACACCTTGACCAGGGCTTCCCTTTATGTATCTTACTATTCTCATTGCAGCATCCCAATGCTCCTCCCTTGGTCGATGCATCACTTGTGATAACACATGTACAGAATAGCTCAAATCGGGCCTTGTTATGGTTAGATATACCAGACGTCCAACTAGTCTTCTAAACTTCACTGGATCCTTGCACAAAGGACTTTCACTCTTACTGTCATCCACGAGAAGCTTATGATTCACCTCCATCGGAGTCGACACCGGCTTACTCGCCAATAACCCAACTTCACTCAAGATATCTAGCGCATACTTTCTCTGCGAAATAAACATTCCTTCTGGCCCTCTCGCAATCTCTATGCCAAGAAAGTATTTAGCTTTTCCAAGGTCTTTCATCAAGAAACACTTGCTCATATACCTCTTGAACCTCTCCAGCATCTCGTGATCATTTCCTGTTACTATAAGGTCATCAACATAGATGAGAACCCTTACACAGCTTCCATCTTTCTCATAACTAAACAAAGAGTAATCTTCATATGATTGCACAAAACCAAAGCTCTTCAAAGCTCCTGTCAGCTTCTCAAACCAGCACCTTGGAGCTTGCTTAAGCCCATATAAAGATTTCCTCAATCGACACACCTTTCCCGGATTATCCGACTGAAATCCCGGAGGCAATCTCATATATACTTCCTCCTCCAAGTCACCATGAAGAAATGCATTACTGACATCCATCTGGTGTACTTCCCACTTCTGTGCCACTGCAACTGCTAGAAGTGTACGCACTGTATCCATCTTTGCAACAGGGGCAAATGTTTCTTCATAATCCTCACCTTCAATCTGATGGTTACCACAACAAACCAACCTCGCCTTGTACCTTTCTATCGTCCCATCAGCATTATACTTGATTGTGAACACCCATTTGCACCCAATCGCCTTCTTCCCTGGAGGAAGATCCACCACATCCCAAGTGTAATTGAGCTCAAGAGCGTGGACCTCACCCTTGACGGCTTTGTTCCATTTATCATCAGCAAACGCCTCCTTGTAGTTCTTTGGTATCACTCCTGCACTCACTGCTGCGAGGAAGGCCCTGTGATGCTCTGAGAATTGATCGTCAGATATAAAATCAGTAATAGGATACAACACTTGTGCTTTACCTGGCACCGCCGAGGAGACATCTGATTGTAGTCCGGTGATGGCGTCATGTTTATCAGGAGCAGCGTGTGCTTTGTAGAGCACGTAGTCATTTAGTCTAACCGAAGGAGTCACTTTCCTATGACCTCTGCCAAGAACTTCTTCAGTCACATTCTGTTCACTAGCCTGAGTAGTCTCTTCATTCGAATGTTTCTCAGGTCCTGTTATCTGTCCCTCGACGCTTGCAGGGCCCTGCTCCACCACAGAAACCGGAACCGAGTCGTTACTCACCACACTCGTAGGAACAGAATTATCACTCCCCCTGTCCACCACCATCTCAGTTTGAACAACTTCATCATCATCTTCCAAATTAAACGGCTTCACTATCTGAGTTTCAACAACAGTGTCCTCAGCGTAAGGATAAACTGTTTCATCAAACACCACGTCTCTCGACACCAAGAACTCATCTCTTTCCTTATCATATAGCTTCCATCCTTTCTTACCAAACGGGTAGCCCACGAATACACATTTCTTGCTTCTCATACCAAACTTATCTTTATCTCTTCTTGCATTGTGCACATAACACAAGCATCCAAAAACCTTTAGGTTATCATATGATGGTGGCTTCCCATAGAGAAGTTCATACGGTGTCTTCCCGTTGAGAACTTTTGTTGGAGTTCTATTTATCAGATGAGCTGCAGCTAAGACACTTTCTCCCCAGAACTTAACCGGAAGGTTTGCCTGAAAGAGTAATGATCTAGCAACATTCAAAATGTGTCTGTGCTTCCTCTCCACCCTTCCATTCTGTTGAGGAGTACCAACACAAGACGTCTGATGAAGTATACCCTTCTCCGCAAAGTACTTTGAAAGGCATACAAATTCTGTTCCATTATCGCTTCTGACCATCTTAACATCTCTACCAAATTGTCGTCGTGTAAGAGTGACAAAATTCGGCAGCACCTGCTTCACCTCACTCTTCTCAAGTAGGAGATGTATCCACACAGCTCGCGAAAAATCATCAACAATAGTCAGAAAGTATACAGCTCCACATGAAGACGACACACGATACGGACCCCAAAGATCAACATGAATTAAATCGAAAGGAGCTGAACTTTTATTAAGACTTTCATAAAACACTTCTCTAGTTTGTTTAGACTGAAAACAAATATTGCATCCACCAAATCGGTTTGGGACGTCTTTAACACCAGACATAAAAGGTAAAAACTTCAAAACACCAAATGAGGGATGTCCAAGACGATGATGCCACACAGCCTGATCCTCTGAACCCTTAACTCTGAGACCTCTCGCCACCTTCACATCCCGATAAACATAGACACCATCGCGAACCTCACCGGCTCCAATCAGAGTCCTCGTAAAACGGTCCTGCAAAATACACAAAGTGTCTGTGAATACCGCCAAACAACCGGTTTGTCGTAGCATCTTTGCTACCGACAGCAAAGTACAATTTAGATTAGGCACAAAAAGAACGTTTTTCAACGTTAA
The DNA here is from genome assembly GCA_026261945.1 of Hirschfeldia incana. NCBI lineage: Eukaryota > Viridiplantae > Streptophyta > Magnoliopsida > Brassicales > Brassicaceae > Hirschfeldia > Hirschfeldia incana. The sequence goes on along the minus strand of JABCMI010000087.1, from coordinate 182,277 downwards.
GCTCGTAGACAAACACAGGCTACCACTCTTAGTCGCCATCACTTGACTACCATCAGCAAAGCTCACCGGACAAGGAATGATACTATGAACATCAACAAGTAACAGCACATCCCCTGTCATGTGATGCGATGCACCTGTGTCTATAATAACCTCACCAGTTTGTATCGTACCATTTAACCGATCAGGAATCGGAGAAGGCCGTTGACGTTCAAGCAGTTGAGTTAAAGATGCCCACTGCTCCTGTGTGAGTTGTGGCACGCTCTGTCCCTGACTCGCAGACGTTCCACCACCAGATCCTCCTTGCGTCTGAGCCACGTTTGCTCTAGTGGAGTTGGAGGTTGATCTCCCACGACCTCTACCTCTTCCTCCTCTACCACTAGCCTGATTTCTTTCAGTGAACCATTCAGGGAATCCGATCAATTGCCAGCACTCCTTCTTCTCATGACCTCCTCTTCCACAGTTACTACACACGACCGAACTTCGACTTCGTGACATCGCAGCCATCACTGTTGCTGCTTCCTCTCCATCTTTCAGTGTGCTCATTGTTCCAAATCCAACAGGTGCTTCCTTTGACTCAAGACGAGAAGCTCCTAACCTCTTCTCCTCTCTCACCACCCGTTGGTAAACAGAATTAAGATCCGGCAACGTTTCCATCCCAATGATATTGGTGCAGACATTGCTAAACCTCGCTTCATCAAGACCCATAAGGAACTGATGCACATTTTCCTCCTCATACTCTTTTGCGTAAACTTCCGATGCCGCACACGTACACGTTGGAATAGGTTTACAGTTTAGGAGTTCCTCCCACTTTTGAGACAATCTACCAAAGTAGTCCATAACACTGGATCCACTCTGTTTACACGCAGCTAGCTCGGCTTTGAGCTGATGTACACGGACAGCACTTCCCACAGAGAAACGCTTGCGAAGCTCTGTCCACATCTTTGCTGCATCGGGGGAAAACGGCACTGTCGAACGTATCGCTGGCGAGATCGTCACCCTGATCCAACCAACGACCATCGAATTTGCAGTCCTCCACATCTCGGCCTCCACTGGCTTCTCCTTCTCATCTGGAATCTTCAAACTTCCATCCACAAAACCGAACTTGCGCTTAGCACGTAAAGCGTTTCCAAGTTCTGATGCCCACTCGGCATAATTATCTCCGTTCAGAGTCACCGGCGTGATTGCTGTGCCAGGATTATCCGACGGACCCAGGTAGTACGGTGAAGACATCGTCCCTCCCACTGGTAAGCTCGATGTATTCACGAGATCTTTAACGTCACCCATGTTCTTCTCTTGTCAACAACAGCACAACCAAATTTAGTGTTTGGATGGCTCTGATACCATGAAAGACAAGAGAAAGACTTGAATAATACTCTGTTATTTACTTCATCGTACAAAGGACAATATATATACACTTGTATCTATCGACATCTACACAAGATACTCATATCTTCTCATACTTATCTCTAACTCTCAACAACAATATTCTCTCCAATATTCTCGTATCTCGGTTCTAGACTTCTAGAACCTTAACAACTGGCAATGATATTCCATGTACCAAAGCTTTTTTAGCTTCTTCTTTTTTTTTCCTTGGCAAAACAATGTAATATAAAATTATACAACGCATGATATCAATGCACAGGCTTCTGTTACTTTTCATTCCTCGGTAAAGAAAGTTTCACTAGAATCGTCCAACATAGCGAACGGCATGTTTTCGGATGGCTTCCAGTGGCGTTTCCTTTGGTTTATAAACCAGTTGTTGATTTGTTTTTGATCTAAACCCGTTTCCTCAGCCAGGGCTATTTTGTCTGCTTCCTGCACACATTTAATAAGATTTGAGATGCGAATATTAACACAACAGTGACCAATTGTTAGACTGAATGAAATATAGAAAACGTAATATCCTGTCTCCATTAGTATCTACGGTCAAAAACAGCAACTTACAGTGGGGTAAGGCCATTTATAATGAACATTCCACCAATCAAGCAATGCTTGCCTTGCTTCTCTTGGTAGCTTCCCTTTCTTCTTCTTCTTGGAGAACTCGAGTTTCAGTGAACTGATATGGCTACCGAATTTACGTAACAGTTGGTCCTTGAGTTCCCGGTCATTGCTTCTATGTTGGCTATCCTGCGTTGCTATGTCATCACCTTCTCTCAGTTCCTCGTCTGATGAAACCGCACCATCATCTATCATATAGCAGAAAACATTGTCATGCGGAAGATTCATCAATGCTTAACATTAATATATGATTATATGTTCAGCTACCTATACGGCTAAAACACAGCTAAAACAAGAAAATAGCCAAAAGCATAAAGAAGCGAACCAAATGGCTTAAGGGTAAAAGGGGGAAAACAAAGTAGCGAGAGAATATCGAGGGCTTCGCAGACACTCAGACAATAACTGTTGTCGTGACTGAACAAGTTTTAAGCTTCCATTCTCACTTGTCAGAGGACCAAGTGCTCCACTGGGGCCTACCACTCCCCACCGGAGTCACGACACGTGTTACCTTTTCTGAGCCTATTGGTTTTGGGTTTAGAAATGACCCCCGGAAATAACGCTTCCACAACACTTATGTAGATGATCTTTTCCGTGATGACCAAACTGACCCTATAATGTTGCTGCCTCTAAAGGGGAGCCATAATTTGATTTGAGAAACTTAGTGGCACTAATTAATCTCCATTTAGTGATTACAAAAATGAAATTAATTACTAAACTCAAGGCAATGCAAAAGAAGAAACGAGATGTATAGTTTCATAATCATCCCAGGATATATGAATCGTATGATCATGTTATGGGTTTCCTATACATAGAAGGAACATGATAAATGCATAGACACATGGGCTAGTGATCCCTAGACAAATCAGACAAAGATAGTTCGTACCCATCTTTGCTAGTTGAGGAAGGCATGTGCAATAGTAACTTAGTTTGTTCTTTACCTATTAGCCGAATATGATTCATAAAACATCAATGCATTGACAAACAAAAAAAATTCCCAAGAAGGTACACAAGAGGAAATAACAGGGCCCACTAAGGGCACAACGCAGGGACGACATGATAACCACTAAGCAATAGTTGAAAAAGATGGCAAGAAAGTGGAGAAGCATTAGTCATAGATGATTGGGTTGTGTACAGAGAAACCCTATTTTCTTTAATTTCTTCCCCTTTCCTTTATAATCAGAAGAAAAAAGCTTTTAAAAGAGGAAGTTGCTATTGGGTCACGGAGGGATCCACCAGCGGAATCCACGGGAGTCCATGTGACACCCGACCACCCAATGCACCCCGCTCTTTTCTTCCATCTTACGCCCTCTTCTAGCTATTTAGAACTTAAAAGGTCCTATAAAGTTTCTAATTCAAGCTTATCATGCTCTCTCTTTTTGTTGTTAGTGTTACGTGAACAATGCGTATTTTACCATTAAGAACCCTACTATGTGCAAGACGGCAATGAACACGGCTCTCTTAAGTGATCATGACGACAACTAGACGAAACAACCAATGTGTAGTCACGAGTAATTTTCGTGGAGATCATACCTGCATGTCTAGAATACAAATTGCACTCTACAACACAAAACTATATTTTGTAAGATTAATCTATATTTGACTTGGCTTTCCTAAGGCATTCTGATTCCAATCGAGTATTCTGATATGAGGTTAAAGCAAATTATGAAGCTAGTCATATGGTAGAAAAATATCAAGAAACGAGAAAAAAGGGCAGATAAATGATAAATCCAATTGTTATGATAAACATCACTGGACCAAAAGAATATGGTTTATTCCTAAAGCATATTAGCAAGAAAAGAAACCAAAGCACGTGACTCTCTGTAAACAGGTGAAACGAATACATTAAGCTGTTTTTGATTAGTTTTACGAAAAATACAGTTGAAAAGAAACTCTCTTCTCGAGAGAGTTAAGAAGCAGGAAAGCTATTGGCCAAGGAAAAGGTTATGTTCAGAAGGTAATACATATCCAATCAAAAGGAAAATACATGAGATTAGTCCAAACAAAAAAGCAAGTTGTACTTCCAAACATTAAAATATAAGATTATAAACTAAACATTCGCCCACTATAGAAAATTCAACCTGCAGTGATCCGTTTTAAAACCTTTTGGACATGATTCCCTACGCAAACTCATATTAATTAATACAATCTGATATGTATTAATAACTTTTCCAAATTAAACAATGCTAACAAAGTACAACCGAAACTGCATTTGATATCTACAGACTACATACAAAAAAGCATAATAACAAGAAGCCAACAAAAGCTGAAACCCACGATTTTTAGTTCCATTTCTTTACAGCTAGCTCTTATCAGGTGTACTGAAGAAAGAAATGATTAATTTAAAATCCCTAAGATCGTGAAAAAGCCTCGGCGGGTAATAAATTATTGTACACAAACAAAGACCACACACACACACACACACACACACACACACACACAAAAAGACTCCACAGTACAAGGCAAATAAAGCATTACTCTAAGAAAAAAACCTAATAGCTAGTAGTTAATACTCACCAGGTTATATCCTTCTTAACTCAGAAAACAAACATAAATTAGATGTTCAGTTCCAACAAGATTACAAGACGACAAACCCTTTAACCACGCCATGCAAAATTACAACCACTTGGCCAGATAGCATTTTAGAAGGCTAATTATACTATCCATGCGCATTAGCTCTGATCATTGGAACTTGAAATCTACCAAAGATTTATTTTTGCTCTTTTAGGCTCAAGTAACACAAAATCCAACCAGCTGATATATTCAAGGCATTTATGTTGTGTACATGTTCAAGGGAGGTTCGTAAAAGATATAAACACATGCGAGTGATTTTGTAAACGTGAAGAAATGAACACATTTGGACTTGACTGAATTCAAATGTAAGACTAACACAGAATGTATCCAATAATAAGGACAGATGTCTACAAGTTGGGGGCTGTCAACTTCTCCCTCAGCTAAAACTCTTTTAAAACGTGGTTAAACTATTAACCCTGATAATACACTATAAGTTTATCTCTCTAATAATAAACTTCGTTTGAAATTCTTGATTGAATATTTAGAAAAGATACATTTTTGTGAAACAAAGCTTAAGTCATACAGCAACATTTTTTTTATAAAATGGAAAGAAAAACATTCTGAAAAATGTTTCTCACCAAGAAAATTTGGGAGCAGTTGAAGAACTGATAAAGTTTTTGTTTTCCCATCAGTCTTAAAAGAAGATGAAAATAACATAAGCCTGGCTACTCGGATGGTTTAAAACATGAAGTAAAGAAACAGTCTCAAGAAAATCAGTGGCATTTTTTAGTAGAACTTATGACTAGGTTTTTTTTCTTCTCTATACTGGATTTTCACTGGAAAGAGGAAGCATTAGAAAAAAAACCTTCAGTACGACATTGAAACGTCAAAATCGGAATCTCTACCGCAAAAGTTTTTGCTTTCATAGACCATTTTCTTTCTGTCAGAGAAGATAATAATACAACTACATATATAAAGTAACAAAGAAAAGTATAACACACACAAAATCATGCACTAGGGAGAAAACATCGTTGAGCAAGAGAAAATCCCACCCACTCCTTTCACATAACATTATCTATTCTAAAGCCCCACGCCTAAACCATAACGGATGAAGAAAATTAAATATACATGAAACACTTGTAAGCCAAAAGCAACAGAATCATTGAAAGAAAATGACAGTACATATGAAATATGTAGCAGAAACAATCACCAAAACTAGGGTTTTCTATTTCCTTAGGTTGTTTTACAACTGGATTTACCTTATAGTTTCTATAACGTATTCGTTCCCCACGGTTATTAATACTAAAGAACAAATATATTAAAGGAAATAAACATGTGTCAGAAGGTTTTCATCAAGTCCCAGGAACTGGTGTGGAGCACCGTAGGGAAAGTTCTGGCTAAGATTTTTCATATCCGCTAGATTTGTAACGTGAAATTTAAATAAAAGGACACACAGATCATTAAAACCTAAAAAGACTGAACAAGGGAAACAACAGTACATGCAAACAAGAAAGAGAACAGTTTTGGTGCTGACCTGAAAGGCCTCTAGCAGAAGCGGGACCAGTGCACAGGTCCTGTAGTTGCGTTTCGATCTTATTCAGGAAAGTTGTAGCCTCATCGAACGGCCTCGCTAGATCGGATTTGTACTTAGCCAATATATCACAATATGTTTCCTAAAAAGTGCAAAAAAAATAAGATTTATAGAAAAGATTAAAAGGTTAGAGAACTGAAATGATCGAGACAAAAGGGTGAAGTGAGAAACCATGAACTCGTCAAGCTCAGGATCAGCTCCAAAGCAAGATAAAGGAGTAACATCTCCCTTGTACACATCGTTCTCACGTTGAATCTCTTCCAGCACACACGCTATCTCCAAAGGAGCTCCCACCTACGGATCCAGTAACAAAAACAAAACCATATATACTCATCAACACAAAATCATCGTTTTTAGCCAAAAAAAAAACACAAAATCATCGTAATGATCTTGGAATGTATAAATCAACCAATCACCTTTTGGCAATCGATGTAGGTCTGAAGCAAGCGAGGATACAGAGGATGAGAAGCGATTTTAGACTTGATGAAGTTATTATCTTGATCAGCTCTTCGAACACGCGGAGCAATCGAAACCGCCTCCGAGGACAGAGCAGAAGTTGCTGCTGCTGCTGAGAAAAGCTCGTCGGATCCAAACACGTGGTTCTCTCCGGCAGATGAACAAATCAAGTTCTGGTAATCAGACAACGACATAAGACTCTCCGAAGAGGACATAACCAGGCCCGCTTTTTCAGGATAATCTCCAGCCGAACGAAAACCGCACATTCTATCCATAACTATTGGTGATCGTAACACGATCAGTGCACGACGGTTCTTCACTTTATGAAGAAGCACACAACTAGGTAAGGTTTAAAATGAAAAAAAAAAATGAAAAGGAGTTGCTTGACAAACTTGTCTCCACTTCTACTAGAGAGTGGCTAAGTAAGTCGGTCTCGGGCTGTCGTCTATGGGCAGGATCGTAAATGTTTCTGCCAAAAATAAACCAAAAATGTTTTGCGAGGAAAAAGAATATATATGTGGAAATTACGACTTTAGGTACAAGACCTGTTTATCGTTTTTTCGTGCCAGTGTCCTCTAAGATACACTAGCGAAAACTTATTGTAGATTAACGCATTACTTTCATTCACTTTTAAAATTCAGGAGAGTGAAAAAAGAAGAAAGGCTTGCCATATGTGTTAAGGAATATGATTCGGGTAAATTAAATATATACCATGATCAGCTTGCTTGTCCTTTTCTTCCTGATTCAGTACCACCTTTTTGTTTGTCACATTCAAATGTATAACATTAATCATGGTTAGTTTTGATATACATCAATTGTCCAAAATGCGAAAAACGTTAAGTAACCCTTTTATTAAAACCCACTAACTTTATTTTTATAAGAATTTATCATTTGATTACCTAACCAAGTAGAGTAAAATAAAGAATCTAATCAAGTCTCCAATTACTTTGTTAACATAAACTTGTATGTTGGATGTTTCTTCGAGACCATCCGATAAAATTGGAACGATACATAGATACATATAAGATTAGCATGGTAAAAAAAAAACTTGTCTGTTAGACTATGAACAACAATTTTCTTTATATTCAACAGTTTTTTATATTTTTAAAATCCAAATTCACATTTTCTTTTTCACATAATCATTTAATTCTTAATTTAAAAAAAATTATGTATCCAAACTAAATGAACCAAATTTCTACTTATAGATGATAAAAATGATGAATTATGATGTAAATTTTTTTTTAAAAGAAAATACTAACTACAAAATATATCATTTGAAACAAATAGGGTGAAAGATATTATTAAACTCAAAAAAAAAAAAAAAAAACTCAACATCCAATTAGAACTTATGAATTATATTTAGTTTAAGGAAATGAAATTTTCAACTCTTCACTCTCCTTTTAAAGGCGTCAAAAACATAGATTACATTGGATTGATCTATATCTCTCGTGTGAATCATATTTTTATGTTTTTAACTAATTGAACTGATTCAACTAGAATTAGTTCACGTATTCATTTTCCGTTTTTCAACATTACTTATCTATTCAACAGTTGATAAAATATTTCAACTGGTCCACTGAACATAGTCAGATGGTTCCATGGTTAAACATTCTTTATTGCATTTAAGGCTCGGATGGTAGTTACTAGTGGTATGACCAGTAAACCATATGTGAATAATGTGTGTGGTTAGTGCTGTGTGTCTAGTGCAATGTACCATAACATTCTTAAACGAAAACAGCAGAAATCAGCGTTATGTTTGTTGATTTTTTTTTTTTGATCAAAGTTTGTTGATTTTTTATTGGCAGCAATTCAACAATAAAAAGAACTGTATAATTATCACTATCATTTCTGACAAAAAACAATCACTATCATTTTTCGTTATTGTCGAGGACGAAAAAACATACTTATATACTACAATATATCCACTGTATCAATAACTAAACTCAATCTCTAAATTACTATTTTTTTGATAACTTAGAACTAGATTTTCTAAGTCCAAACAAATCCATACTAATTTTTGGGAGAAGGGTAACCCACCGAGTTTGTAAACAACCGAAAGCAAGAATTCATATCTGTGTGGAATGCCAGAGATTGTTTCGTACAGTAGTTTCCTTTGGTGTAGATTGAATTTGCAATTTAGATATATGGAAGAATATGTCTTTGTCACTGGACCACAATGTTTCAGAATAAAATAAAAAATAGAAATTAATAATATTAAAACTATAATGTTTTATTAATTTATAGAGTTATTAGTTTATAAAATATATTAAAATTAATATATTTTAAACATGTTTTATATAAAAGTAAGAAGAACTTATTTACGATATAAATTATAGACAAATTTTGTAGTACGAAAATATGTTGTTTTTATTTAATTATTTGGTGTAATTAAAAAACTTGTACAGTAAATGTAGATATGTTTTTAGTTGTAAAAATAAAAACTAACATCAAATATTGTCAAGCGTTTAGAAAAATAAAGATAAACTTCATCTTCAATAATAAAAAATAAAAAAAAACACGGTTTAGAGAGAAAGTAAAGTAAGAGAGAGAAAGTGCGATTTTCTTGGCGATTTTTTAGGGCTTCCCACATCCATCTCCTTCCTCGTCGGGGATGGCCTCTCACGGCTCGGGCTCTCCTTCAAATCCAAGTCTCGACTTCGGTCCTCCCTCTACTCCGACGCCGGACCCTCCGGATGATTCCGATCCGTTCCCCCCCTTGAATCCCCTCTCTCCTCAAACGACGAAATCCTCGATTCCGCCGTCAATCCCATCAGCCGAAGCTCCTTCATATGCTCAACAATTCAAAGCGTCATTAAGAAACCTCAGGAAGATGTCCCCTCCCTCATCTATGATCGACGGTATCCCCGTGGTCATTGCACCTGACTCGGTCGTTCTCCAAGCTTCCCAATCTTGGAAGGGCCACATCATTGCTCACTTTCATGGTCGCTGCCCTGTTCCGAGTAGGATCTTTAATGATCTTAACCCGGTTTGAGGCAAGCACGGTAATATTACGATCCACTCTCTTAACCAGACAGCCTGTTTGATTTTTATTCCTTCAGAAGCTACTCGTCAATGGGTTTTGGATGTTGGTTATTGGCAGGTCGATAACTGTGCTTTAACGGCGGTTCTGTGGTCAGCCGACGCCTCTTTGAAGGAGCAAGACCTAACCAATGCTCCTACTTGGGCTATCTTAAAAAGCGTACCTCCCCAACTGTACTCGCTAGATGGAATAAGTGTCATTGCTAGTGGTATTGGTGAACCCCTCCACACAGAGCACTCGCGCTTGCCCCCCTTTCACTTCGGAGATACTAAGGTGAAGGTGGAGATCAAACTGGATAATCTTCCTCCATCAGCAGTCATCGTTAAGGACACGCATGGATCCTCAGTAAGAGTGGAAGTCGAATACCCTCGTCTTCCTCCGAAGTGCTGTAACTGTGGCAAGTTTAGTCACTCCCTCAAGTATTGCACTATCCCGATACAGCGCAAGAACTTTAAGCAGTACCAGACTTCTCCGAGAGTTTCAGAGGCAGCATCCCAAGTCTTTGTGGCTGATAAGGACCTTCTCCCTCAGGCTAGGCAAGTAGATGTTGAGCCTTCACAAGGAAATGATAATTGTGAGCCCCCTTCTACAAGTTTGATAGTTGAAGCAGAAGTGAAGCCCGCAGAGGTTTCAGGTCCGTGACATCCTTCCCCTCAGATGTCCACCGTCCTGAAATTGTTATCCCAGTAGAACCCATTACTGTCACCTCCCCATCATCGGTGGCGGCGAAAAATCCGGTTCCTGTTCTACCTTCCCGCTCAACCGGTTTCCCTCTCTTCGTTGGCAAACCATCTCTCAGATTTGTATCTCACAGGCTGGATAAGACTAAGAAACTGCGTATTCTCAGCCACCCCCAGAACCCCAAAGAACCCGTCCTCCAACCTGAGTCTCCTGAGCCTCCTGTTCCAGACTCAGAATTGGAAGAAGGAGAAATACCCTTTTTACCTTCACCCGCAGCTGTAAGAAGAGCAAAAAAGATTAAGCGCTTGGAAGCGAAACATGCTGAATCTCCACCATCTAAATCAGTATCTCAGATGTTCTCCTCGATCAGGGACAAGTCCTTGGGGAGGAAACCTCGTCGATTCTAGCTCCTCTCCCTCCTTTTTCCTGTAAATATGAAGATTTTTTCTTTGAATGTTAGGGGCTTCAATCACAGTGCTCGTCAATCTTTTGTAAAGTCGTGGGTAAATAAAAATCGTCCGCTCATTGGAGGTATTCTTGAGACTAAAGTGTTGGAAGAGAATGCTACCAGAATCATTTCTTCGACCTTTCCGGGTTGGAGATGGGAAAATAATTATTCTGATGCTGAATTGGGTAGGATCTGGATAGTGTGGGATCCAGCACTTTCAGTAGTCGTGTATAAAAAATCTGCTCAATTTATTTTATGCGGAGTGTTCGACCCGGCCACAAACATCTCCGTTACAGTGGCTTTCATCTATGGTTTCAATACGGAGGGTCAGAGAAGAGACCTATGGCGAGAGCTCCCGATCCTCAATTCATCCTCTCCTCTGAGAAATTCTCCTTGGTTACTAATGGGGGACTTTAACCAAATTCTGTCTTCCAGCGAACACTATTCGATTCATGCCTATAATGCTCCTGTTAGAGGTATGACAGAGTTAAGAGAGTTTATGGAGACCAACGAGCTAAATGATCTGAGCTGTAGGGGTACTTATTATACTTGGACTAATTGTAGACCAGAGGACCCAATTCTGAGAAAACTTGACAGAGCAATAGTTAATCAGGCTTGGAACCTTCAGTTTCCAGATTCCTTGGCAACCTTTGATCCTCCCGATGACTCAGACCATTCTCCTTGTTTGATCTCGTTCTCCCAAACTCCTCAGTCAGGGAAGAAAAGCTTCAAGTATTTCTCCTTCATCTCCTCTCACTCAGATTTCATTCCCAGTCTTCGTGAGGCCTAGAGCGAGTCTGTGGGTATTGGTTCAAAACTCTTCATTCTTGGGCAGAAGCTAAAGAAAGCCAAAGATTGTTGTAAGAGCTTGAACATGGAGAGGTTCAGTAATATTCAACAAAGAACTAAGACAGCTCTAGAAGATTTGGAAAGAATTCAAGCTCTTCTGTTGACGTCTCCGACAGAGGCTTTGGTGGCAGAGGAGTCTAATGCTAAGGACACTTGGGCTTTCTTCGTATCTGCCCAGGAGAATTTCTTTAAGCTTAAATCGAGAATCAGATGGTTAAAAGAAGGAGACTCAAATACTAAGTTCTTTCATCGAGTGGTTCTTGCCAATCAATCTTGGAATGCTATTCGTTATATCAGGGATTCATCAGGTTTGCGTATTTATAATCAACAACAGATTAAGGGTATGACAGTGGCTTACTTCAAAAATATCCTTGGTTCTGAGAGTAGAGGCATTGTTCCTATGACTGTTGAGGAAATTCGTAATATTCACCCTTTTCGTTGCACAGCCTCGCATACCTCTGCCCTTTCTAGGATTCCATCTGAGGAGGAAATCAAAGAGGAATTCTTCAAATTGCCTAAATGCAAGGCTCCGGGCCCCGACGGGTTCCCAGATGAGTTCTACTTTGAGGCCTGGGATATTGTATGAACTGATGCCATCCAAGCAGTTAAAGAGTTCTTCACTTCTGGGAGAATGCTGAGGAAGTTCAATGCTACAACAGTGGCTCTGATCCCCAAGATACCAGGAGCTGACGAGCTCTCTAAGTTCAGACATGTCTCTTGCTGCTCCACGGTGTATAAGGTGATCGCTAGATTGCTGAAGAACCGCCTCAAACCGATTGTTCCAGAGATTGTTCAACACAATCAAGTTGGGTTTATTAAGGGGAGGTTCCTTTGCGAGAATGTCCTCCTTGCCTCTGAATTGGTTACTGGTTTTCACAAGAGGGGACCTACAACCCGGGGTTGCCTTCAGATTGATTTGATGAAAGCTTATGACAACCTAAACTGGGAATTCTTATTTAATGTGTTGTTGGCTTTTGGTCTCCCGGAGGTATTTATCAACTGGATAAAAGAATGTATCACAACAACATCTTTCAGTATTGCATTCAATGGTGAGCTTTTGGACTGCTTCCCGGGGAAGAAGGGAGTGAGGCAAGGAGACCCTATCTCCTCTCTGCTGTTTGTGATGGCAATGGACGTATTATCAAAGCTCCTTGACAAAGGCGCCGTCGACAACCTCTTTGGCCTTCACCCTCTTTGCAATGCTCCCCTAATTACCCACATTAGCTTCGCTGATGACGTGCTGCTTTTCTTCGATGGCTCAGACATGTCACTTCAGGGCTTGTTAGGAATTTTGGACAGATTTAACTCTGGCTCAGGTTTGGGTATCAATCGGAGCAAAACAGCAGTCCTCTTTGATGGTGATGACAGATCTCGGAACCGAACTTCTGCAGCCGCCCATGGTATCTCTCAGGGATCCTTTCCAGTTCGATATTTAGGGGTCCCCCTCACAACAAGGAAATTGAGAAGACGGGACTATCAGCCTTTGTTGGATAAAATCCATGCCAGGTTTACCTCTTGGACTGTCAAACAACTATCCTTTGCAGGCAGACTTCAATTGCTAAAATCTGTGATCTACTCCACCATCTTTTTCTGGGCCTCTATTTTTCTTCTTCCAAACGGCTGCCTACGTGCTCTGGAACAAATGTGCAATAGCTTTCTATGGAAAGGAGCTCCCACAGGAGCTAGAGGCGCTAAAGTTTCCTGGGACGCTGTGTGTACACCCACGAAATCAGGGGGCCTTGGCCTGAGGAGGCTGAGCCACTGGAATAGAGTAATGGGCTTAAAGCTCATATGGCTATTATTTACATCTTCTGGTTCTCTTTGGGTTTCTTGGACTAGGCTTCATCTGATTGGTAATGAAAACTTTTGGATTTTGGATCCCACCAGGTCTCGAAGTTGGATTTGGAACTCGTTGTGTAAGCTCAGGAATCTGGCTCGCCCCTTCGTAGTGTGTGAGATTGGTTCTGGAATAACTGCTAGTTTTTGGCATGAAAACTGGACCTCCTTGGGTGCGTTGATAGACTTAACAGGGGAGCAGGGTCCGAGGGTGTCTGGTCTTTCAATTAATGCTGTCGTCCGAGACGGCATTGCTCGGAATGGTTGGTGGATAAGTCCCTTCAGATTAAGGAACCCGATCATTACTCTGATAAAGAACAGCTTACCTGATCCTCAAGCAATAATAGGGTCAGTCGAGGATGATAAGTTCTTATGGCAGGTGGGTGATAGGCCTCCGACAACGCTCTTCTCCTCCTCCCTTATGTGGAATCATCTTTATGACAGACTTCCGGAAGTTCCTTGGCATAAATCTATCTGGTTTAAGGGAAGGATTCCGAAGCATGCTTTCATTTCTTGGTTGATTGCACTGAACAGACTCTCCACTAAGGATAGGATGCTGAGTTGGGGACTCTCAGTTTCTACTACTTGTGTTCTGTGTAACTCAGCGGATGAATCCCGTCAGCATTTATTCTCAGATTGCGTCTATGGAAGGGAAGTGTGGAATCACTTCTTTTCATCGGCCCACCTTACTCCTCCTACTCTGATCATGGACACTATTCAATGGATTAGAGCTCCCTCTCAAGACAGCAACTTAAACCTGATTTTAAGACTGGCTTATCAAGCTTCTTTATACTCAATATGGAAAGAGAGGAACTCACGTCTTCATTCACAGGTGTTTAGGCCAGCGGCTTCTCTCATCAGGGAGATTCGATGTCTTCTTCGTGCTAAGATGGACATCTTAACCAGAGAACAGCGGAATCTTCCTACGACAATCACTTTCATGTCTACTTGGCGTCTTCTCTTTGATAGTTAGTTCTAAATTTTGTCCTTTTTTTGTTTCTTTTTTGGTTATTTTTTTGGTTGTATTTTTGTTTATTGAATAAAACGGAAATTTAGAGTAAAAAAAAAAAAAGAATAAAAAATAATCCATACAATATGTTGTTTATTTTTATATAAATTTATATACATTAGCTATTAATTTATATTATATGAGGATCTTATATTTACATATAGAATTTTCAAATATATTGAATATTTTACATTTGTCCAATTCAAGACTGGTAAAATTTATTAATTTATCTATATTATTTTATAGAATTTGTATGATACTATATATGTATTTCAAGACAGTAATTAAAACCTTAATTGATACAGACTATAAGGTCATTCTCAAGAAGACACTAAAACATTAAATTTGGAGTAATATCAACTCTAAGTGACACCAAAATAACATTATCTTATTAAAATTAGTGTTTTGTGAATAGTGTTAATGTATAATACTATTTATTGCACCAAATTTTAAAAATATATTTTATTATTTCATTTAAAATATACTTAGAATAGTTTTAATAGTTAGTTGAATTAAAAATAAATATGTAGTATTTTTGTATTTGTCAATGATGTTAACAAAACTAAAAATTTAAATTTTATTTTATTTGCAGTTAATAAAATCATTCAATGAACATTACTTACATCATATTGCAACCAAATAAAATATCCTACGTAATTTTATATTTTTTAAAATAATATGAAATTTGTATTGTAACTAATATTTTTATAAAAAAATAGAATTTAATAAAATTTAAATGTAATAAAATAACTGTTTATTAATTACAAATAGTTCAATATTAAAATTAATAAAGTTAAAATTCTAATAATATATAATATTTTTGTTATAAAATTGGTGTAACTGTTAAAGGCAGAAAATAAAATATTACACTAAAATATTAAATTTGGTATAATTTCAGAATCAAATATAGTGTCACCGTTGAAGTTGTTATATTATTATCGAAGCCGTGCTTTAACCCCAGTTCAAATTCGGAAGTGTACGAGTGTACACATCTATCGTGTTTTTAGGTATATAATAATGAGTAAATTAGGGGAATACCCTAAAACAATGCAGATACCATAGAGTGGGGAGAAAATGGTAGATTTAGGGGGAAGAAAATTGGGAGAATTGTGTGTACGGAGTGCAAATATACAATAAGTTGTGTGCATGAGAACCAATTTCTCATATAATTTACGATATGTATTCTATTATTGTCTCTTTTAGGCATGTTTATTCCTATAGACATGATAATATTAGAGGGAATAATATCTTTGAGTGCATAGCAAAGCATGGTTTGCTTGCAAGAAAACCCCAATAGAGAATCTTTAGTGTATGTAAAATACAAGTAAAATTCAATTGGAAAATAATCTACTTAAAATTCGAGGATAAATATTCGTCGCGTGACGGAAGAAATTGCACGGCCATGAATGACCTTATTACGCTTTCTTGTTCCAATTACGGTGGCCGACACAACACCCTACGATTCTAGTTGTCTAACCGGATCGGTTCAACTTCAACTTCACTTCTTTGATTTTCACCAAGTTTGGGTTCTATGTATCTAAGTGATCGTTTCGTTGTTGATCACAGCCATTAAGATGGTCTTAGCAAGAAATTGTTGTGTTTAATTGCTTTTAGTCATGTGCTAATTATAAACCCTTTGGGAAAATTTTAGTGGCCATTCGACTAATAGCACTTCTCACTATATGCATAAAGAATCTTAGGTCGTGAATGGTAATAGAACCTGCTATTTAATCTATTTCGTCACGTTTTTGAATACCCTAAATAGTATTTAATATAATGTTTGTTAAAAAGTAAGATGATAAATATACCCTTATAATACCGTAGTTAATTAAATATATTAAAAATAAACCATTTCTTATAAATATACCCTTATTATAATATTTAAGTTAATTAAATATACTAAAAATAAATTATTTTATTAAATATTTAAATAATAGACATATATTTTACTGGATTTAAAATTTAATAATTACGTATTTAGCATTAGTATTTAAAGGGTGGTAAATAAAGTCAGAATTAGTGTTTAAAATAACCTTTTTAATGTTCATTGAATGCTATTTTAGGAATTTTGATGTGCTATCTTATTATATAAATTTTAGTTTTTAAAGTTACTAATTAACACGATCGCCGCGACACATGGAAGTTTTATATTTGTGACATGTGTTAATATATCTTATAATTTTTAAAATATATAATAACAAAAAGATGATTAAAAAATGTAAATATAAATATTATTTATAGTAATTTTCTATTTTTAAATCGTAAACAAAAGATAATTGTAAAATATTATTTGATAGTAATTTATTTTTCAATATTGTGACATGTGTTAAAATATATAATGATTAAAAATATATATACTAATATATAAGATAATAAAGACTATTAAATAATTTTATAGTTTTTAATAGTAAAAAAGAAAATTTAAAAATTATTTTGTCGTACTTTACTTTTTTTTAATATAATAAAGAAAAAAGATCTGAAAATATTTGGTTTAATACTAATTTCATTTTCTAAAATCCTAATTAATGGAGATATTGTAAAATATTATATTGAGTTTGTTTCTTCAAAGTTGCTAATTAATATGATTAAAAATATAGTGAGAATTATAAAACTGATAAAATTTATGAGAAAAATATATATTGATAACAATTTGTTTTCTTAGTAATTTTCCTTTTATTATTGTGACATATGTTAAAATATATAATGATTAATATATATATATATATATGCTAATATATAAGATAATAAAAACGAATAAATACTTTTAATATTATTTAAAAGTAAAAAGGGAAATTTAAAAATTATTTTGTAGTAATTATCCTTTTTAAAATATCATAAAGAAAAAAGATCTGAAAATATTTTGTTTAATACTAATTTCATTTCAAAAATCCTACTGGAGATATAATTGTGAGAATTATAAAACTGATAAAAAATTATGATAAAACTATATATTGATAACAATTTTTTTTCTTCTGAAATTCTAAAGAGAAGATAACTATAATAGGTTATATGACAAATTTATTTTTTACAATTTTAAACAAAAATGTAAAAGAGTAGTTAATATTATATTTTTTTTCTAACTGTAACTAAATAGAGATTTATAAAATAAAATGTTTTCTTTTTTAATATATCTTAGAAAAATAAATTTTAAAAACCTATTTAATAAAACATTAAGTTAATACGTAATAATGTGTATAGTGTTGTCATTGACTCGATTGTGTATCTAACTTTTATTTTTTTTTACTTTTTATTCAATTTTTAATTTTGAGTTGTGTTGAATTAAAATGTTTATGTATAATATATTCTTTAATTATAAGTACAAAGTTATAACATTCATCTATGCATCATAATTATAAAATATAAATATTAACTTGAATTTATATGTAAAAACAAATTTTTAATTATAAATCTCATACAACATTACAACGTACGCAAAAAAGTTATAAAACTATAATAATATTTATTATTGTTTTTTCTTAAACTAAAATATCAAATAACACGTTGTGTCGCAACGGACTCATATATCTTGTTTTATAACAAATTATAATAAATATGGAATTTGCCATTTTTAAAATACATTTAAACTGCAAAAAAACTCATATTTATGCATGGGTCTCTCCCGAAACCCAATCCGACGATCCAGTATATTTTTTTACGAAAACGTAAAGTGTAATAAAGGTCTTTTCGTTGATGTTACAGTTTGATTGACACATCCATCGGACCACTTTGGTGGGAGATTTTACTGACACATAAAGCTTTGGTTTCGTATCAAACTATATAAAAACGACAGAGCTTTGCTTCTTCTTCCATTTCACTTCGTTGGATCGTGCGGGATAAGAATCCTCACCGTTGATCTTCATGGCAAACACACACAAACTTATCTAAAATACGTATTCTATTATATCTGTTTTTCGGTAAAGGCTTGGTCACACGTTTTTATATGATCATCATGACAAACGAGAAATTAGAAATGTTTTTGTCCGATCCTTCCAATCTTCCATCATCAGTCCCCGACTTTGCAGACAAAATAAAGATTACAATAGTGACTAAATGATCGAATCAAATTGTATTTGTTGATGCTGATATATTTTTTTTTGAAAATGATTACTATGGATGCTGATATTGTTGTCCACTTATAGTTTAAGATTCTAACACTTTTTTTTCAATCGTCCACATTATTTTATTTTACTCTTTACATAATAATTAAGCATAAAATCAAATTTTTACACTAACAAATGTTTTGTTTAACATAAATCAACACCTTATTTTACTATTTAATATTATTTTATTCAAATTAGGTAAATCTAATTTCTATTTATAGAGAAATTTAAAATAAAAAAAATGTATAAATTAAAAATAAATTATTTAATTTATAAAAAATATTAACTTAAATAATCAGGAGGATATAGAAATATCAAAAAAAAAACTTAATGTGGTGTGAATGATTTCCATTTTTTCTTTTTTAATATGTTGATTTTTTACAACACAAATAATCTAAAATATCATACTTTATTTTTCAACATGTTGATCATTGTAATTATTGAACTTCTCCAAAAAAAATTATTGAACTGTTAATTTTTTTTGTTCAGTACCTCCACTATAAATAGTGTAATACACTTTATGGTAGTTGGTGATTTTCAACTTTCTTATATCAGTCTTACACAAAAAAAAACTCAAAAAATATCTAGCTGCCTCAACTTTGCAGGAATCCTCAGATAGTTTTACGTGACAAAAGTTTACTGTATGTATTTTTTTTACGAAAGCAAATACTTAAATTATTAACGTTAAGATATGAACCAAAAAAAATTATTAACGTTAAGAATAATACAGATGTCAAATAACATAAAAATAATTACTTCACTATTTAATATATTTACACTGAAATATTGAAACGACAGTACATATTTCTGATAAGTTGGGCATAACTGATATATTTAGAAACTCGTATAGCGTTTTAAAACATACAACTTAACAAACTCCTTAACAAAAAAAATTATATATAAAACTTGACAAAAGATACCAGCGTACCTGCTAAAACAGTGGCCAAAATAGTCTCCAATAGCTTTGTTTGTTAAGCAAAAACTGAATAGAGATTGATTTGATATTTTTTTTTGTTTCTTTGGCCTTCGTAGCACGAAAACCATATATATACACCAAGGGTTTCACAGTGATTTGGCAGGAAATATAAAATAAATGAAATTAAAGCCTTTATGTGTGTAGAAAAGTCAATTATGGATTATTTAAAAGTTATTTTTGAGAATAAATCTGAAATGTCGCTTAAAACAGTGGGAAAAACAGCTATTGGAACAGCATCCGTGAGCTATAATCCTTTATTATCCTTGTAATTTAGAGGTACTCCGCAACTATACAAAGATTCAAATTGATGATTCAAAAGAGATAGATTGAACTCTCTATCCGGATTTTCAAATGAGGTTCAAACTATAGTCTCATATCTGCGTAATACCACAGAGATTTAGTGTCTTTGGATTGCTTCGAACTCTGAACGTCGTTTAACTTCTCAAAGTTCGTCTACCACTAAACCATTCACTGTGTGGTTAGCGTTATATTGTTGTCACACTCACAGTATCATCGGCTTCTGGGAAACCTTCCAACCTATATTGCTTAACCGTCCTCACAAGCAATCATGCATACATCTGTATGTCCTAGAATATGAATATTGAAACAAAAACTTACCTATAACACTAACATCTTTTCGAGAATAAAAGCATTAGCATCTGCTTTTCAGATAGTATATATAAAAGAGGCGACGTTAAGAAAACAAACACATTGAATTAAGATACTTGTTCAAGAAAGAAAAGGAATTCTGTTGACAAAAAAAACAGTCTTATTATAACCTACTGTAGTTCAATGATTTTATTCCCATGATTACCACGTGCGTACGTGGCTATAAGAAAAGAAAACCCAAAGTCTGGGGATGTCGTGGACATGCATTAAAACAACACAATATATCAAAGCATCCTGATGCAAAGTGTTCATGTTTCTTCATATACGTTTTTCAAATGTATCTTGTGAAGTGGTCCTTCGGTTTTGTCTGTGGTCCACGTCCATCAAATACAAACTTTGTCTTTCTTTTGTTATCTAATTTTTTTCGAAGTTCAATAGAAATTTATATTTATTATATTCTTCTTACTAAATAATAGTAGGACATTGTCGAAAGCGCTCATATTAAGTTGCACTGTATCTATTGTATTATAATAAAGAGTAAAAATGAAAAATAGTCCTAAAACATCACGATAACATTGAAGTACACGCAAAAAACCATGGTAACATTTTATTTTTGAGTCAACATTTTTTGTAGTGTTAATATTTTTGTTCAGATGATACGTTAGATTTTATAAATTAACAGGAATAATTATGTCGCTGATACTCTTATCACAAATTGTTGGTTTGTGAAAAGTAGATGTACATAAAAAACTAAAAGACTTCAAATATTTTTTTTTGAGTTGAGTCAACGACAAGAGTGCAAGGAAATTGAGCTCCAACTGTGCGGGTGAGATCAAAAGATACATTTATGGAAAGTTGATTTTATTTAATTAGAAAATGTCAAATCTTACCAAAGATCAAATCTTTCTTCATTAACGTGGCACCATTTTGTTTATCTTCGGCTTTGACTATAGATTAGAAATTACTATATTTATAGGATAAGCCTTTTTCGTTATGGTGCATTTGACGGTGGAAACCTAACTATTATTCCAAAAGTGCAAGCATTAGCTGACTTTTTTTCATTGGGTATAGCTCGCAAATCATAAACATCATGTTTAAAAGGAGCAAAAAAGCTGATACACGTTATTTTAGTCAATGCATAAACTATTATATAATGTATGGAAATTAAATTAAGAATGGTTGCATACAGACAAATAGAGATGGTACATTTCAACTGCTTTTTAACACCGTTAAACAAAAGTTCTGGAATGGTTTTCAATCTTTTCCCAAATGCTGAGATGAAGATTATTTTTATGGTTAAGTTACAAAAAAAAATATTATTTTTATGGCATTGGTGTACACACGATTAGTTCAAAATATATATAATTAGTGTTACGATTAGTTTAGCTACTCAAATTCTAACACATCACCCACAATAACTTGACGACATATATGATATATCACTCTTGCGAGGAGGTTTTCCCTCCCGGCAACTCGAAATATCCCGATAAACCGTGCCGACTAATGTGGATAACAAAAAAACTATGCGACGGCCATACATGTTTTTGAAACTTGTAGTAACAAAAAAAAAAAAAGAAACTTGTAGTAACAATTAAATAAGTAAAACGAATTTTAGATAAGCAACCGATGGCCAAGGATTGGGGAGAAATTCAGGCTAGTTGAGACCATGATTAGTTTCTTAAACAATGTGAACAAAATTTTGATTTTAAAAAAATGTTTTGATTTCAAATTAAAACTGAAAGTTGAAATAGACTAGCTAGAGCCGACAACTTTGTGTGTGCTTTAATATAAAGTGTTTTTTATATAATTGCGGAGATCAAGATCAACCGACTAATTCCACGAGACTTGTAGTAACCATGTATTTTTATTATTCAAAGCAGTCCGGACTAAAGCCATTTGTTTATAAAGTGTTTTTAATAATTAGAAAGTTAAACAGTTCATAATTTTTCAAAGATAAATTTTATTAGTTCTTATTTTTGGGGAAATATTTGTATTTCGCCAATTTATCTGTTTCAAATTAATCAAATTTTAGACGAAAAAAGCAAAAGAAGCAGTTTTAAGATTTTTAAAAAAAAAAAATAATAATGTATCAGCACTACGTATACGTAAACCATTTATTTCCTACTAGTATATAATTGTGTTTTTTACTAAAAACTAGTATATAATTATTGGACAAAACTCAGGTAGGGGTAAACTTTTAAATTCATTCTCTTTTTATTACCAATCATTATGCCACATAGATTAATAATAAATATATTAACTTTTAAAAAAAAATATGAAATAATTAAAAAAAAATAAAATCAATTTTAATAACTCTAATGCCACTAATTAAATCTTGAAACCTAAATTATAAATCATGAACCTTAAATTGAAACCTAAATTCTATACCCTCAATCTAAATTCAAACTAAACATTAAACTCAAATGAAAACTCAAATCCTAGATCTTGAATCCAGACACATACCCTAAATCTAAATTTTAAACTTAAATCCTTTAAATTCAAACTCTAAACATTAAACTCAAATGAAAACTCAAATCCTAGATCTTGAATCCAAACACATACCCTAAATTTAAATCCTAAACTTAAATCCTATATTCTAAATTCTTAATCCAAACTATAAACTTTAAACTCAAATTGTATACCCAAATTCTAGACCCTAAACTCAAATCGTAAACCATAAACTCAAATCCTATACCTTAAATATTTGAGTTAATGTTGATGTTGTTCTTTTAAGATTTAAGGTTCAGGTTTAGGGTCTAGATTTATGTTTAGGATATAGGGTTTAGTTTAGGATCTAGAGTTTAGATTTATAGTTCACTGTTTGAGTTTATGGTCTAGAATTTATGTTTAGGGTATAAAGTTCAGATTTAGGATTTAGAATTTGAGTTTAGAATTTAGGATAAAAAAATTAAAGTTTTGATTTAATGTTTAGGATTTAGTGTTTGGGGTTTAGTTAGTGACATTAACATCACTAAATTGATGTCATTATTTTTTCAATTATTTCAGATTTTTTTTTAAAGTTTAATCGATTATATTATTAATATAAGTAACATTATGATTGATAATAAAAATTGCGTGAATTTAAAAGTTCACCCTATAAAATGAATTTAAAAGGTATATCTTAAAAAGTGAACCTACGTTTTGTTCATAATTGTTCCAGAAACTTTGTTAATGTTACACGGAGTTTAGTGCTAGGTTTGAAGTCTTTCTGCTTAAAATCTTTTACAACTACAACCAAATACGAAATTATGTTATATAATTAGTACGAAGATATCTTGTTTACAATTTTGTCCACTAAACCATGGATTTGTTTTTGTTTTCTTCTCTTCGTTAAAATGCTCTTTTGAAACAAAATGGTTATTATGTGTACATAAGATGTTTGACCATGCGTATGAAGAATCGGGTCAACGACAAAAATGATCGAAAATGTTATCTTCTTCGCCATTTTTGGATACGAATATAAAGTTTTGTGCTAATTTAAATAAAATATGTTTTCTAAGGGATTTCAGTTCCAAAATATTCCCATAAACATGATGCTTCTTTGAAGTTTGAAAATAAAAGACAAGATATGATTAATTAGCTTAGCGGATATTCGTTTATCTAATTGAAAATGGATTTGTGGAGCTTATGGCGTCTCCCTTCAAATCCGGTCCACTATTATCATTACATTTCTGATAAAATGAAGAGAATCTCGTCTATGATGCAGATATGCTAAAAAGAAAATGGTAACGTTCATCAGGCTATCATAATAATAATAATCATGGTGACTGTTTAAGTGATTTATATGTTCCTTTCAAAATGAACTTTGAATGTCATTTACAGAAAAAAATTGATACAGAGGCAGGAAAGAACCTGTATCTGTACATGAGAGTGTGTATAAGTTCTCTTTGAACTCTGTTAAAGAAAAGAACCAGCCATACGAGTATATATATGCTATTTGGTACTATGGTTCTTCTGAGAAACATTTTGAGAGCCACATGTACTTGAACTTCACGATCAAAGCAAACACTCCAAAGCATGGTACGTGCATCAACCCAACGGCAGCATACCTGCAACATCAATTAAAACATTAACTATTATGCATAAGTACAATCAAGATCAAGACCAATTTTCACTGTCCACATCAGAAGTTAAGTTTGATGGTGGCACAAATTGTTATAACCAATATAAGTAATGGGGGCGATGAGTTTGTTTAGCCTACCATAAAGGGGCATAGGGTGATGATAAATCCAAGAATGGGTATGGCCACCTGCACCAAACATATAACACATATGTTATGCCAATCTATTCATAGAATCAAGTAAAGGAGGAAAGAACTATGACTATTACCAAAAGGAGACACAAGCATGAACAATCCACTGGAATAAAACGAATATTCCGGTCCATACCACAAAGTATGATATCCTGAACAATGGGAACCGCTGCATACAAAGAAATCATCATCACCAATATAACCATCATCATGTTATTATGTTGAGTAAAGAAAGGATACAGAGACTAACCAAAGAGTTCAAGAAAGTTTCACCAAGGAGGAAAACAGCATTAACCGAGTGCATAATCACAATGAACTACAGTATAAAATGTTTAGTTAGAGTCAAGCATATCAGAGACAACTTAGAAAAAACGTGTGACAAGTTTTGTAGCTAAAACTTACAAAGTCGAGATTAAAATCTTTGGATGTGAGAAAAGGGTAGATGATGAACCAAAACACACCATCTGTAAGCAATACAGCCCCTGCACAAGTCTATAAATCCAAAACCCATGTTCAGATACAGAGACAAACTTAACACAGAGACCTATCTGACACTTACTTGAAAAAGAATCTGATGGATGTAACCCAATGTAGTAGCGACTTGACGTGTAGACCTATTGTCTCTCTGGTGTCCGTTAGACGCTTTAAACACATTCGGGATTTCACCATGAATGGGAGGTCTATACGACCCTTGCTCTTCATCTACTCTACTGACTCCGTTCTGAAAGTTATCACCAGATCTAAATCTGTGTATGGACACTAATGCTGCAACCTGCATTATAATTTTTGATTATTTAATCTGAATTTGATGCTGATGAATTGTTAACGCACGTTGAAAAAGCCATACCCCAAAGTAGATTGTAACCAATGTGAAAGTCCATCTGATAAGAACAATCAAACACACTCCCATCAGAACAATGTGAAATCATATCAGAGAGGACAAGGAAGACTCACTGCGTGTAGAAGATGAAGATCCCAGCTCCATCAGCAATAGCATTACCAGAAATGAGTCCAAGAAGAGTAACAAAACCGAAAACTCGAAACCCTAAAAGCCAGTTCGGATGGATCCTTGCCGCACAAGTATTCCAAGTCTCATCATCGTACACAACTCCTGTTCCTCCTTCTCTTCGATCATCATCACCACGTTTCTTGCGTTTTCTAGGTCCTTCGTGTTTCCAAATGAGGAAAGAAGATAGAACCAGAGACGTTAGGACGAAAATCGCGCAGAGGAAGAATCTCCAGTTTAGCCAGTAGCTTGGGACGTTGGTCTCCGCAGACATCGTTGGTTGCCACGTGTGCTCTGTCGAACCTGTCACGAAACTCGAAAGATCAACTCTGCTAAACACATTATTATTCATCGTTTATCAAAATGTTTTTTCTCTGTAACTTTCTTGATTGTTAGAGTTTGTTTATGCTACAACGAGCTGATGAGTTCATGGTGTCGAGGGAAAGTGTGGACAGAGAAAAGGATAAAAAGCAGAGGCGAGAAACACATGATGAGACATCACGGAGTTGGTTTTGCATTAACATCAGAAAAAAAAAAGGAGAAAGAAGATAAAAGTTTAAATGATCGAGTGATGTTAGCATTCAAAGCAAGAGACAGATTCTTTACATGACCAGAGACAAGAAAAAAAAACAAAGTAAAAACAAGAAAAGCAAGAAAAAACAAGAAGACAAGAATCATTACAAAAGTAGATTAGATGTGATACCTGTAACAAGGCTTTGATCTCTTGTCTTCGGTATCAGATGCTGTTAGTAAACATGAAGAGAAGAAATAACTCTCTCCTCCTCTGTAATGAATTTCGAATCTGATGATTTTTTAAAAAAAATGATGATTTAATTGGGAGAGTTTGTGGGAGATTTGGTTTTGTGTTCTTGTAATTCTCACTTGCCACTCCACACGTTTATTGTTTTTTATTGGTTTTTAGTTTCATTTCTTTACTACCGTTGATTTGTCCGAGTAATCAAATCGAACGGTCAACAGAAAAGGATCTAGAAAGGTGAAGACCGACGTCGAAGTTAGCCCCCGTTGCAGGCTTTACTATCCTTTAATAGGCCTTAGGCCATCCTTTAATGGGCCTTATGTAATATAAATATCGAAGCTTCATTCGGTTCTCACTTCTCAGACGTACACACCAAGCCTAAAATAATAATTTAAAAAATATTTTTTGAAAAAGTTTTGAAAGAAAATAAGGAAAAATAATTGAAAAAATAAAAATCGGATACTTTTTCTGAATACTAAAAATCAATTCTTTTATTTTGATAACTTTTAATATAGTAATTAGTATGTTACATATTTCATTTACTTTTTTCAATGAAATTTATTCTTGTTATGAGTACTTTTTGTCGTAACATACTTTTAGTTTTAATATAGAGACTAGATTTTGATCCGTCCTTAAAAAGGCGGGTTTATATCTTTTTAAGTTTTTCCTTTCAATTTTTTTTTATAATCATATTTATGTTTAATATAAATTTAGTATAACTTTTGGTAACTGTATTAAATATATCAAGTTGAATAACTATACATTTGTGCCATATGCAATTTAGACATTAAGTTTACAACATATTATATTTACTTATTAGTTACCTAATATAGTCAACAATATTCGTATCTTGAAAATCTAATTTGGAATCAACATGAAAATCAAAATCTCATACTCTATTAGTCTGTCAGACATGACCTATATATTCAAGGTTATATTCAAACGATTCTTAAAGTGTTTTATTTGAAAACTAATATCAAATCCAACCCGTACCGTAAACTGAACAAAAATTTTAAAAATATTTGAAAACATAATTTTAAATAAACATGTTTCAAAAAAATATATAATAATTTAGACATTACATATCATTTATTTTTTTAACTTGTGTACAAAATTTATTCAAATTATTTACCTATATGCACTAAATTTTTCATTCAATATTTAAAATTATATGAAACACAATCATCAGAAAATTTTTATTTTAAATTTTATTCATTTTTTATACCTGACATCGGCCTGCGATTGAACCAAAAACCATGTGATCCATATATAATTTGGTTTGGAGTTACCAAAAACTCATTAATTAAAAATCGGATAAAATTTAGTAAACTCTGAAAAATGTTCCAGTAACCCATGATCCAACACTGGTTGATCTGGTAAAAATCTAGAAAGAAATCTAATAATATCTAAAAATCAAATAAGTTTCTCATATTTATTTAACATTATAGAAAAGCTAAAATCTATTGATATGACATCATTAATTTGTTTTGTTATTGATAATCTATTTAATTTTGCATTTCTTGTTTATTTTAAACTTCAATCTAATTTATGATAATTTATGTTGAGTTATTTATTATTTTAAACTTCAAAAAATTCTCATGTTTTATTTTACAATAGTTTGTTTAATTTTCACAAATTTATTTAGAAAATACCATATTTGTATTTTTTTTGTTTAAATTTAGAATTAACATTTATGTGGTCATTTTAAATGATAGCTGCAACACATAAATATTTTAAGATTATTGAAAATATTTTCACATTTTTTTATAATAAGTTAATTTCGTATATTAAAAATAGATTAAAATATTTTTAAGTTTACAAAATAAAACAAAACAATTATACAAAAAACAAATTCATCCTAAAATTAAGGGTTAGTTAAATATGAGATTCTATTGTTGGATTAAATAGATTTTGTTAGAATTAAATATATTTAGTTATAATTTAATGAAAACATATGTTTAAATAAAACCAGTGGCACAAGATGATAAATATTGTTGAAACAGAAAAGCACCTCAAAAAAGATCTTCTGTTTTAATAGTATTGATTTGTTGTAAAAATCATTTTAAATCAAATAGAAATAAAAGTTTTAAACTAGAGCTATTTAGTTGAAAATGCAAGGAACAAAAGATATTTAGGTAACTATGCATACAACTTTTTAATTAGGTATGTGGGTATATGCAAGAATAAGAATTTACCATTTTGTCCCCAGTAGATGTCAAAGAAAGAGACGTTTTGTCTTGTAATGTTTTCATTTGCACTGATATAGAAAACACGAGTTAAGGGCGCGTGGAAGTACGTGAATGATGTAATAATACAAATATATATAAGACATATAATTGTTTCTTTGTTTTTGTAACATTAAAATAATTATTGTCTAATGAAAATCAAATATGTTTGATTAAAACAAACATTAAGCCCAAACGATACACATATTATGATCTAAAGAAAATTAAAACAAATCAGAAAAATATGTGTTGGTCATTCATGAAACTTCTTGAACATGGCATTAACAGTGGTTGCATGACGTCATCATCTCATCTCCATCACCGCTTGTGGAAAGTCGCCGGTAAAGCTATTGAAACCACCGTGATGCTTCTTTAATTTCATTTTGTACTTGCTGTATAGAGATGTCTTTCACTATCGCTGAGACTTCTTGAGCGGAGCATCTATATTTCATCAAAAAATATAACTCAAGAAAGTTGAGTCAAATTGAAGAACGACTCGTTGTTGGACCGAGTTTCGTAAATCGCCAACTCTGCTGAATCATCTTCAAGGATAACTTCAGATATCCATTAAACCTTACCATCTTTTATTAGAGATACTTTACCCAATTCACCATGATAGCAGCTCATAAATAGAGGTTAAGATGAACCTTCCTAAAAGAAGTTCAAATGATATGGTGAAATAAGTTTCCGGTCAATAATCAAACGGAGTTGAGACAGAACAAAGCTGTGAAAGGCTGGTGATGAAATAGAACTAAAATTCGCAGCTGGTATCAAGACCAGAACTTATTATCTTCAATCAAACTGAGAGAAATAGATGAACTTGAGGTCCTATTTAGAATTGATGAAGAAGCACTTCAAAGCAAAAAGATGAACCAGGTAAAAAAATAGAACATGATTGATGATTCTCTGAAAAGATCAAAGGAATGAGAAAAATAATGATCGCAAAAGAGAAAATCTTGGAAACAATTTTTACATAGAGACGTGTTGATTGAATACATATTATGATGTCTAAGAAAAATAAGTATTATTATTTATGTCCTATAGTAGACAGCATGTGTAAATACATGGGTATGTCAGGTATATTCGAAAGAGAAACAGTACACATACCATATAACTAATTAATCTTTATTTCGTGTATATGCAATGCAATTGCTCTATAAATTATGTTTTCTATAAATAAATAATAATTTTAAAGACTTTTGTATACTAACAAAAAATTTCTATATATATATACATACATTTATATATTTTTGTAATTATTAGAAACACACGTATTTTGATTAAAAATTTCCAGCACAAAATTAGGTTAAAATTTTATTGAAAATGGATAAAGTTTGAGAAAATGGATATTTTATGACTTGACTTTTCTCGCATCAATCATTGATCACTAATAATGGAGAAATAATGGCTAGAGGATGATCAGTGGTACTCATTGTTGCTAACCCAAACGTTTTCGATTAGATTTTATCTTACCGACAAAATGACGATACATATAGTTGAGCTCGCCCAAGTCACCCCCGCCGCCGACTCGGACGCCGTTCTTAACTCGCTCACAATACCGTTGACGTTCTTCGACCTGCCATGGCTAATATTCAGCCCACTCAAGCGAGTCACTTTCTACAGACTCACCGAGTCGTCGTCGACTCGTGAGCATTTCCACTCCTCCATCCTCCCTAAACTCAAGCACTCCCTCTCCATCGTCCTCCGGAGCTACCTCCCTCTCACGGGCCGCATCGTCTGGGCCCCCAACGAGCCCAAACCAAACATCACCGTCTCCCAAAACG
Source organism: Hirschfeldia incana (assembly GCA_026261945.1). Taxonomy (NCBI): domain Eukaryota; kingdom Viridiplantae; phylum Streptophyta; class Magnoliopsida; order Brassicales; family Brassicaceae; genus Hirschfeldia; species Hirschfeldia incana. Next base: position 152,149 of record JABCMI010000087.1, on the reverse strand, counting down.
ACGCCGTTTCCGTCACCATCGCCGAGAGCGACGCTGATTTCTCTTATCTCTCAGGCTACGGACAGCGTCCCGTTTCAGAGTTAAACAACTTGCTCCCCAAGTTACCTGTTTCGGATGACTCGTTGACCGCGTACGCTCTTCAGATCACGTTGTTCCCGAACAACGGATTCTCCATCGGCGTCGCAGCACACCACGCCGTTTTAGACGGGAAAACGACAAGCATGTTCTTCAAAGCTTGGGCTCACGTGTGCAAACAACTTAAAGAAAACAGAGTCGTCTCCTCTCTCCCGGAGACGCTAACTCCTTCTCTCGACCGGTCCTTGATCAAAGACCAAACCGGACTCGACGAACAGATGATCGAGATGGCGAGATCCATGGCAAAGGACAGAACCAAAGGGAGTCGAAGCTTGAGCCCGATCCTCGCCAAGGAGCCTGAACACGACGTCGTTCTAGCCACGCTCGTGCTGTCTCGAGATGACGTCGAGAAACTCAGAGAACGAGTCAAGAACCAGAACCTCCACGTGTCGACATTCGTCGTGGCATATGCCTACGCGTGGACCTGTCTTGTGAAGGCGCGTGGAGGAGGAGATGGGGAGAGCAGGCTCGTGAGTTTCCTTTTCGTCGGAGATTTGAGAGAGAGGCTTGATCCGCCGCTTCCGGCGACTTACTTCGGAAACTGCTTGTTTCCGATCGGTAGCTATAACCGGAAGGCGGCGGAGTTCGAGGGAGAGGGTGGTTTCGTCGCGGCAGTTGAGATCCTCAGCGATTTGGTGAAAGGGTTGAGTTCAAGAAAGATAGAGACGATCGCGGAGGAGTTCAAGATTGGGTTCGAGTCTTTGGGTGTGACGTCACAGTTCGGGTCGGTAGCCGGGTCGAACCGGTTGGGAGTGTACCAGTCTGATTTCGGGTGGGGAAGACCGGTTAAGACTGATGTTGTGTCCATTGGAGGAGAGGGAATTTCGATGGCTGAGAGACGTGATGATGATTCAGGTGGCGTCGAGATTGGAATGTGCATGAAGAAGACTGAGATGGACATCTTCCTTACTCTCTCCAACAGTGGTTTGCAAAACTAAACGCTTTCTTTTTCTTTCTACAGAATTTCAATAAGACAAAGCTCATCGAGTTGTTCTTGTTTCTTGTGATGCTTTGTACGCGAGTTGCTTACTCGTTTTTTGAGATTTGTATGCGAACTATCTCAGGTCTAAATAGTTTCAACAATGGCATTTTGTACGTAATGGCTAAGTGAGAGGTGCAACTTGTTTATTTGAGTTGAACCAATTTTCAGTTACTCATCATGTTAACTCGAAGACTGTATGTATATTCAGAGCTTCGGTGTGTGTAATCTTTAGTAATAAAGGGAGAATGAAATATATATAGATTCAAATGATGGACATTATGGAGAATATGGAAACGTGGGAATAAAATGATGTTTCAACAGAAACGCCACTCATTGAGAACAACATTACAAGCTGATTATTTTGATACAAAGGAATGGTTAGATGCACACCGGTATATGGAAAATGATGGAAATGGGAGGCACCAAAACCTACAGAGAAGGGAGCAACGAAACAAATGGCACAGACGGCAAACCAGGTATGTGAAATGTAACTATGATGGTTCCGTTTACCAAACAATCACCGGCCAAGGCAGGATGGATAATCAGAGATGATTTCGGAATACATAAAGAAGCAGGACAAGCCTTAAACGAGCTGCCCCATAATGCGTTAGAAAGTGTACTACCTGCCTTATTAATTGCAATGATGAACTGTTGGAGTCAAATATATAAAAAGTCATCTTTGAAGGAGATAATCTCAACGTTGCCAATCTCATTAACAAGAAGTCGACAAACATTTATGTTCTACACTGGTTAAAAGACATTTGGCGATGGAATGCAAAGTTTGAAGACCTCAAAATCTGCTGGACAAACCCATCTTCAAATACCCAGACATTCTTCCTTTTATTTTTATAGCTGCATTCCACCCTTCTTACATATTGCTATGACAGATGACTACTTTGATCATTAATACAGTTTAATTTCAGGAAAAAAATGTTAAGATTAAAATATACTTAATTCAAGTAAAAATAGGAAACACTAATTATTATGTGCGTATTTAAATTTCAAAAAGGAAATCTGCTGCAAATAAAAATAATATTTTTAAAATAAAATGAGTAACTAAATCTCAATATTAAAACAAAATTAAATCAAATAAAATATAAATATTTTAAATTATGTGATAAAATTTGATTAGAAACAAAATAAATATTTTAGTGGTGTGTGATTTGGTAATTGGTATATACACTTAATCTGGTTTATTTTAAATTTTTACTGGTTGTAAATATTACTTTATAAATTTGGGGAATATGCAGAGCCTAATCTAGTAAATTATTACTTCCATTCTATATAGTATTACAAGTTATAAATTTACCATCATTCACATCTTCAAATACATGTGCGGATATATTAGCGACACAAGCAGTACCCAGACAATCTTACTTTTATTTTTGTAGTTGCATTCCACCCTTCTTACATATTGCCATAAAGCCCATGACAGATGACTACTTTGATCATTAATACAAATTAATTTCAGGAAAAGGAAATAAATAGATCTATCAAATAATACTTAATTCAAACAAAAATAGGAAAAACTAAATATTATGTGCGTATTTAAATTTCAAAACGTAAACCTCTTGCAAATAAAAATACACCTTTTTAAAATAATATGAGTAAATAAATAATAAAATAAAATTAAATCAAATAAAATATAAATGTTTTAAATTATATGATAAAATTTGATTAGAAAAACAAAATAAATATTTTAGTGGTGTGTGATTTGGTATATACACTTAATCTGGTTTATTTTAATTTTTTACGGGTTGTAAATATTGAATTATAAATTTGGGGAATATGCATAACCTAATCTAGTAAATTATTACGTCCAAATATACTATTATTTAAGAAATAGTTTTGTTAATTTGTCATATTCTCCATGATTTTAATTAATTATGTTTATTTGTCATATTATTATCAGTTAATGATTAAATCATCAATTTATTAATTTAGATAATATAAATATTTCAAATTTTCTAATTAATTTATTAATTTAAATAATATAAATATTTCAAAATTTTTAATTGAAATTACCATTATAATTATTTTAAACAAACTAGAACTAATTCTTATTTTCATATGATGTAAGATATTTTAAACTTTATTTTTTATTTTTCTCCTTCGTTCCAATTTCTCTCAATTATAGTTTTTGATATCTATATTTATGTACTTTTGATATTTTTTTGTATTTAAACTTTTAATTGTTTTTGAAATTTGGTATTTAAAAATTTAATGCACGAAATAGTTCCATGGAACTGTGGAAGGTTTACACCCATCCCAGCATCACTATGAGTGTATCTTAAATTAATTTAGTCGTGTTACTAAATTTTAGATTTTAAAACAAAACTGTATCAAGGAGAAAATGATACTTGAACTCGTAGTTTCTTGATATGTCTAGAAATTTTCTAAAGACTTTCTCTTTCCTCTTTTTAACCTTTTATTTTATTATTTCTTGTATTTAGAGTGTATTTCAAACACACGTTTAAGCATTCACCAATAGATAAACATACCATGACCATCTATAAATTTCATTTTCTAGTAGTACAACAATCAAATAGCCAACGGACATGACACTACAAGTCATTGAGCTCGTCCGAGTCACCCCCGCCGCCGACTCGGACCCCGTTCTTAACTCAGCCAACTCGCTCTCACTACCCTTGACTTTCTACGACCTGCCATGGCTAATATTCCACCCACTCAAGCGAGTCACTTTCTACAGGCTCACCGAGTCGACTCGTGAACATTTCCACTCCTTCATCCTCCCTAAGCTCAAACTCTCCCTCTCCATCGTCCTCCGCAGCTACCTTCCTCTCACGGGCCGCATCGTCTGGGACCCAGACGAGCCTAAACCGAGCATCGTCGTCTCCCATAACGACGCCGTCTCGGTTACCGTCGCGGAGAGTGACACTGATTTCTCTTTTCTCTCCGGCTACGGACAACGTCCAGTTTCCGAGTTACAAAACTTACTCCCCGAGTTACCTGTTTCCGATGACTCGCTAACCGCGTACGCTCTTCAGATCACGTTGTTCCCCAACAACGGATTCTCCATCGGCGTTACAGCACACCACGCCGTTTTAGACGGAAAAACCACAAGCATGTTCTTCAAAGCTTGGGCTCACGTGTGCAAACAACTTCTCGAAGAAAACAGAGACGTGTCTCTCCCGGAGACATTAACTCCGTGTCTTGATCGTTCGTTGATCAAAGACCAAACCGGACTCGACGAGCAGATGATCGAGATCGTGACATCTATGAAAATAGACAAGACCAAAGGGAGTAGTAGAACCATAAGTCCGATTCTAGCACAGGAGAAACCCAAACACGACGTCGTTTTAACAACGCTCGTGCTGTCTCGAGAAGACGTCGAGAGACTCCGGGAGCGAGCCAAGACCGAGTCGAAGAACCAGAGCCTCCACCTGTCGACATTCGTCGTGGCCTATGCCTACGTGTGGACGTGTCTGGTGAAGGCGCGTGGAGGAAACGAGAAGAGGCTCGTGAGTTTCCTCTTCTCCGGAGATATGAGAGAGAGGCTCGACCCGCCGCTCCCGGTGACTTACTTCGGAAACTGCATATTTCCGGCGGGTTGCTACAATCAGAGAGCCGCGGAGTTTGAGGGGGAGGATGGTTTCGTCGCGGCTGTTGAGATTCTGAGCGATTTGGTGAAAGGGTTAAGTTCGAGAAAGATAGAGACGATCGCGGAAGAGTTCAAGGTCGGGTTCGATTGCTTGGGTGTGACTTCACAGTTCGGGTCGGTAGCCGGGTCGACCCGGTTGGGAGTGTACCAGTCCGATTTCGGGTGGGGGAGACCGGTTAAGACTGATCTTGTGTCCATTCAAGGAGAGGGAATCTCGATGGGAGAGAGACGTGACGAATCAGGTGGCGTCGAGATTGGACTGTGCATGAAGAAGACTGATATGGACATCTTCCTTACTCTCTTCAACAGTGGTTTACAAAACTGAACGCCTTCTTTTATTTTTGTTTCAATAAGACAGGGCTCATTGAGTTGTTCTTGTTTCTTCTGATGCTTTGTACCCAAGTAGCTTACTCGTTTTGTGAGATTTGTATGCGGACTATCTCAATTTGTTTTGTTCCTTTCCCAACAAACACATTGACATATCAAAATACTCCAATGGACTTTTATTTATGTTTTGGTATAATAGGTTGCGTGACCTTGGATGTGTTCTTGTACTAATGATCACTAGGGACACAATCATTTTCTTACCCTTATTAGCAACTGGATCTATACAACTGCAACACATTTAAGTAAAGCATGGTTTCTTATGACTAGCATATCAAAAATTAGCTAGCTTCGTAACTTAGTTCACATAGAGAAACCTAGCTCTCTGGAAAGTTATAATTTTGTATGTAATGGCTAAGTGTCGAGTGAGAGGTGCAACTTGATTATTACAGCTGAACCAATTCTCATAGCCACTTAGAAAAGGTCGTGCAAGAGAGGATGAAGAAGCTTTGTGAGGATACAAAAAAAAAGCCAGTCGGATTATGACAATGACTCAGTTCATACCACAACCATTAAATTACATGATCACTACAACTCTTTTTTTTCTACGAAAGCAAGCATTTGAAGAAGATAATGATTAGTTTTAAGCATGTCCACGATCATAGAAGAGTACGTTGTGTTTGGAACTTTGGATGAATGAGGTATTGAAAATGTCTTGCATTGATGTCTTGACTTTCAAACATTTATGCACCAAAGGTTCGTCCGCCGTACACCATTCATTAGCCTGCAACGACCACTAGAAAACGGTGTTTTCGATATTTGTGAATCATTAGCAGCTATGAACATTTTCCTTAGTGTTAGCAAAATATATAGTGATTTCTAAACAAATATATGGACTGTTTTAAATACAAATAATCAGTTGAGTGGTCACTACAGCTTACTATGATTATGAAAATTAACATCTGAGGAAGATTGTCACTGTAACTAAGCAGTGATCATAAAAGATAAAGCATTGCATATCTACGATTTGACTGTTTGGGTGAATATGAATCATATTGTTGATATATGGATTTTTCATGTATTAGTATTTTTATCAACAAACTTCCAGCACAAAATAAAATTAAAATTTATTTGTAATTATAAAGTTTGAGAATATTTCGAGGGAGAGGATGGATTCGTTGCAACGGATTTTCAGGGAAAGTGATTTGGTAAAAGGCTTGATTTCAAGAAAGATAGAGGCGATAGCGGAAGAGTTCTACAACTGTTAGTTCATGGACTCCAAGATAAGATCCATCTTTTCTTACTGCGCTACACTTTCGAGCTAACAGTTCACTCTGTTTGGAGAGGGAAAGAAATGGTAGGAGGCATGGAGAAAAACCTCAAATAGTGGATATGTCGCCATATTGACAAGGGAGTTCAAAACAGAATCTCCACAATCTCGACGGTTGGAGGCAAGGATACATGGAGGCGATGGCTTCTAGATAGCATGACTAAAAGTCTTTATTCTTTTGTAAAGTACACTTAGATGCATTCTTTTGTAAATGTTTTTTTTTTTTGGATTGAATAAATCTATTCTTTCCAAAATTAAGAAGAAAAAAAATAGCGGAAGAGTTCAAGATTGGATTCAATTCTTTGGGTGGGACTTCACAGTTAGGGTTCGGTAGCCGGATCGAACCGAACCAGTTAAGACTGATGTTGTCCCCATTCAAGGAGAAGGAATCTCAATGGCAGAGAGACGTGATGAATCATGTGGTGTAGATATTGGAGTATGACGAAGAAGACTCGCATGGACATCATCATTGCTTTGTTCAACAATGGTTTACGAGAATAAATGCCTTTTTCTTCTTCTTCAAGAATAAGGTAATGCTTAAACCGAAAAAAAAAAGAATAAGGTAAAGCTCACTGAATTGTTCTTGTTTCTCGTTCTGTTAATATTGTAAAATAGTCCAACTTGAAAACAAAGGACGTTTATTAGTAGTTTATTATATTTATTAATTTATCCAGTACAACCTTAAAATGCAAACAAAAGGAATCGTCTGCACATGGTATGGTAAACCATCAACCTTTTGGCATCTCAAAAACCATCGTGTTTTTCATTCGATTTCTTGTTTCTTTGTGAAACATCTCTTGTTTCTTTTATTTGCAGTTTTGATCTTTTTTTTTGTTACCTTCTCTGTCACCACCAAGATGACACTACGCATCATTGAGCTTGCCCGAGTCACCCCTGCAGCCGATTCGGGCTCGGTTCTAAACACCGCCAACTCGCTCTCAATCCCGTTGACTTTCTTTGACATACCATGGTTACTGCTCCATCCAATCAAGCGAGTCTTCTTCTACAAGCTCACCAAGTCAACTCCTGAGCATTTCCACTCATTCATCCTCCCTAAGCTCAAGCTCTCCCTCTCCCTCGTCCTCAGCACCTACCTCCCTCTCACCGGCCGCATCCTATGGGATCCAACCGAACCCAAACCGAACATCATCGTCTCCCAAAACGACGCCGTGTACGTGACAATCGCGGAGACCGACGCTGATTTCACACTTCTTTCCGGCTATGGACAACGTCCAGCTTCCGAGTTACTCAACTTAGTGCCGGAGTTACCAGGTTCCGATGACTCAGCCACCGCATTATCCCTTCAAATCACGTTGTTTCCCAGCAAAGGATTCTCCATCGGCCTCGCGCTGCAACATGCCGTTTTAGACGGAAAAACAGTAAGCATGTTCTTCAGAGCTTGGGCTCACTTGTGCAAACTGTTAGGATTCAGAGGCTTTAAAGTCATCACTTTGTCTCAGCATGAACCCATAACAAACCAAGATAGAAGATGCTTTAAGTTCAAAAAACCAGAGACTGCAAAACAGAGTATAGAAAACAGAGCATAGAGAGCTTGAAGAAGAGATTAGAGAGGGAAGGAGAAGAAGGGAGCACACACAAGATTTAAGGAGTTCGCGCCCGTTAACGAGGGTCACTACATCTCCCCGAGACTACAGCTCGGAATCCACTAGAAGGTATAACATAGTTACAAAGACACAAGTGATTCACTCATTATATCACTCATGAACTCACTAATGTATCTTACTATGTTCTCATGAGAAAACCCAAAGCTATGCTTATGGTTACATGTTTCTCTCACCCTTCTAAGCTATTTGTGCGGCTCAATCTCTCTCTCACGTTGTCAGCCTCCCTTTATAGTAGAGACATCCATAAACCTAATGCACAAGAAGACAAAGTGACAAGGCTCCTCCTTGTGGTCCCAAAAGTAACTTAACATATCTTTAACTCACCATACCAACTTAAGTTAAGCCTTGGGTTACTTTTGATCTTCATTTGCTTGATCAACAAGTGTTCTTATCTTCACAAATCTCCACCTAAGAACATGTTGATCAACCCAAACAACTTGCACATACTTGAGAGAGAGAGTTTCTTCTTCTAGCTTCTTGGATTCCAGTCTCGGCTTCTGAGTATCACTACTCATCCTTGATCCTTAGCAGCTTTAAACACCATAAACCTGCTTGATCCTTGCTGCATTCAACATCTTGTTCAATGCACATCAGCTGTGGATAAACACCTTGCTGAACCTGAGCAATCAGAACCTCTTCATGTCACATGAGTTGTGAAAACCAGCTTTAATACAAATATGTATTACGCTCAACTCATCAGAGACTTCTCCTGGCACCTGCAGCACCTGAATATCTGATATAACAGCTCAGTAAAATCTAGTAGCAAGCTCAGAAAACGTCCAGCTTGTTACCCAACAGAAAACTCCATAAGCTTTATTACTTATGACTTCTCTAATCACACAATACTTCCATGGCTTCTGTCCTGACCATAAGTATGTTCTAGTGACTGAGACAATACCAACACTACCTCTGCAAAACCTGATTCCCTTGCTAGCTTCTAGGATTTACTCATGCGCATTGAGATCAAAACCCTCTGAATTCACATGAATCAAATGCAGAAAACCAGAATCATCTTAGCTTCTAGCTTGAAGCTTCCTGATTCAACTTGTAGTCAATCTCACTGATAGCTTATACTATCTGAGACTCACATCATCAACCTGTTTACCCAAGCAATCCCAGAACAGAACCCTGTTCCACCATCTTGTTAAAACAGACCACACTAGCAGCTTGAAGCCCCACTACTAGCAACCTTGAATATGCCTCTTATCAGCAACTTCTTGTGACATCCCTGAGACACGTCCATACAACAGCTTACACATCAACTCAAGAACCCTTGATGTCTCTTCCAAGCTGTAAAGAACAACCTGCAATACTTCTTCTTGTATGCAGCCTCTACCAAAACGAATTTTGGCCATTGCATCTTCCAGTTTACAGCCTTAAACTGACATTCTTCTTCCTGAATATCATTCACTTTACTGGCCTGCAACTGACTTCCCATGAGTAGACACTTATGTAGACTCCTCATAATGCAACTAAGACAACTTCATGCTCCTGAATTGTTGTCTTTCTAATGCAGCTTGATCTCTGCATTTCCATCCATGTAGGATTTCTTTTTCAGACTCCATTTGAGATGAGTTATCCATCGGACTTGATACACAACAACTTCACATTCTTGAAGTGAGCATCCTCGACACATAACCATGCACCTTCTGCACTTGTCTACTTCAGTTTCTTCTTTATAGAACTTACTGAAAGATCACTTCAATTTCTTCATCTCAAACACGCAGCTTCGTGTCTTCTATCTGAAAAAAAACTTTCAGAAACCTGCAACCACTTGTAGAAACCTGCAACTCTGTTTCTCTAAGCCTGCAACTCGTTTCTGACTATTCTCATCAACAACCAGCTTCAAAACAAATCTGAAAACAACCTGTTACCATCAGATTATAGCCTTTCTTGAGCTGAATCTCAGTTGACACACCATCAGTTCTTCACTTGCTTTCTTCTTTGCATACATAACTTCAATGAATCTGATACAACAGTGAGTTACACAGTCCTTTAACTCCTTTTATCTTCAGCTAAACACTTGAGACAACCTCCAAATATAGCTCCACCAGGAATATAAAAAATATCATTTAAGATATGCATTGCTCTTCTTGTAGCAACAATACTCCACCTGAAACTATAACCACTTAGACATACTCTGTCTCTATAATCTCAGCTTCACAATCAGAGTTAGGATCACTCTTCCATGTATCTTGATTCACTTCCACGTTCTAAAGCATCAGACTGAGTCACCCTGACTTCTTGCTTGAGAAAATGTGCCAAAACCTGTGACACATATTCTTTCTTCTTGCAGCCATCTCAACTGATCCATTTACAACCAGAAAACCATTAAGAACTTCTCTTTACCAGCAAGCACTGCCTCTTAGAGCATTCTTCATGTTGTGATGATGGTACATCTTAGGCTGGTACATCAACAAACCATGCTTCTATCCCACAGATCAGAAATCTTGTACTCTCTTGTCGCCAAAAAATACAACCATACTTGTCTTGCACCGCTGTTGATAAACAGGACACGCCGCCTAACTCCTCCAGCTAGGAAGACTTTCGATACCCGACTGTAGTATACCATGTTGCATAAAAAATGCATTCAAAGACAATCCTCATGAAGACTTCAATGCCTTCAGCTTCTAGACCACCAGAACCTTCTTCAATCCCCGAAGAACTGATTCAAATACAAGATAACCTTCTGAGAAAACAATGCTCCACCTGAGACAAATACTCCTTATTCACAAGGATTCAATCCAGCAGAAAACTCCATGTGTTACACCAAACACAAATCTTCTAAAGAAACATGAATCTTTGCTACTTCCAAATTCCATCTTGTCAAGAGCTTATACTTCTTGAAACAAGAACTTGGAAACTTCTCTGTAAACACTCAAGCTCACAGAGCTCAACATTCATCGCCGTCCCTCTGAAAATAGCAATGAAAAACTGAGTGATACACCTTCTGTCCAACAGAACATTTTCAGACCGCAACAAAAGCATAACCATCATTGCATCCCTCTGAAAATAGCAATAATGTAGCTTCATGTTCTCAATGACTCACCAACTGTTGACTGTCATATTACCAAGAACCGGTAGCCACCACACTGAGATAAAACCTGAAGTAAGAAACCCCATCCAGAACTCAAAAGCCACTGAAATTTTCACAACTGTTTCTGTCTTTGACAAACCAGAAACACTGCTCCATAACCTTCTGCAACTCCTTGTAGACAGCCACGAATACCATCACTGATACTCAGAACATCCATAAAACACTCATAAAGTTCAAGGTTTTGAGACGTCCTTGAACTTTCTGAGTTTCCAGACTAAAAAATAAGCTCAAACACCAATTGTAGCTGACTTCGACAAACTGATTTAGCCAAAAGAATACCCAGAAAAACCATCACTGAATCTTGGCCAATCCCATGCAAAACCAGTACAAAACCTCTGTGTTCCAACAAGCTTCCAATCCCAACATATATGCAGAACTTGAGCAGACTTGAAACTTCAATACAGACCATCACAAATGCCTTGTGACTGCAGCGGAACCAGACATTAAGTCTCCCAAAACTTGAGTCTTGAAGTTGATGTTCAGTTTTGATATAACCATTGAGCCACAGAACGTGTACTCATCATATCATAACCCCAAAACCAGCTGACATCTCTGAAATACCTTCAGCTAACACCAATCTTCATTCAGTTTCTTCAGTAGTGATCAAGAACTCTCTTCTTGTATCATGTGCTTCTTGCTTCTATCTCTGATAAATTTTCTTCTGCTTGCAACACTCCCTTGTGAGTATTATGTTCTCACAGTGTCGCAGCCTCTTGTATCTTAGAGGCCTCCTGATTTCATAGCCCCTGAAATCACCTCAACTGATTCACACTTTCACCATGAATCACTCCTTAAGATACAACTTGTTCACATCTCACTTTCACACCAAACTTGACCAGAACCATCTCTGTTTCTGCAATAGAAAACCTGTAGCTTCAACAGAAACCCAAAACTACAACAGAAAACCAGAAGCCTCAACAGAAAACCAGACAGCTTCAACAGAAACCCAACAGCTTCAACAGAAAACCTGCAAGTGCTTCAGTTCATCTTGCCCTTCGAGATGTGTGAATGAGATGCTTCCATATGAACCAGAATGAGCCTTATAACTCCTTCCTTTCACGTGCTGTTACCCAAGAGATACCTTGAATTTCAGCCTGAGACATTTAAGTCTCATACTTTCCTCAAAATTTGAGAAATACCATGATGCTTCACCAAGAAAGAGTCTTGTGGCTTCTTCCTCTACAGCATCATTTACCAAGAGCTACTGCCTAGTTGTTCTTCCTCCTGAGACATCACTTGTCTCTACACAACAAGCTCTTCAAGAAAAGGACGTGGCTTCTTAAAAGGAAAGGATCTCTACTGCTCCAACTTTCCAAAGATCCAACCTTTCTCACTTTTCTTCATTCTTCTCCTCTCTCTGGATCTTCTCTTCTCTAGATCTGAAACTTCTTTCTCTCTTTCTCTTCTGGATCTGAGACTTCCTCTCTTGAAATCTCAGAGATCTCCAAAGCTTCACACATGCTTAGAATCTCCTCATAAGCCATGAGTTTCTCCTTGCTTAAAACACAGCTTCCATAACCCTCAAAGCTTCCACTTCTCTTCTTGACAGAAAATGATTCTTGGCTTGAGAGAACCATAAAACACAGAACCAAAGCTCTGATACCACTTTGTTAGGATTCAGAGGCTTTAAAGTCATCACTTTGTCTCAGCATGAACCCATAACAAACCAAGATAGAAGATGCTTTAAGTTCAAAAAACCAGAGACTGCAAAACAGAGTATAGAAAACAGAGCATAGAGAGCTTGAAGAAGAGATTAGAGAGGGAAGGAGAAGAAGGGAGCACACACAAGATTTAAGGAGTTCGCGCCCGTTAACGAGGGTCACTACATCTCCCCGAGACTACAGCTCGGAATCCACTAGAAGGTATAACATAGTTACAAAGACACAAGTGATTCACTCATTATATCACTCATGAACTCACTAATGTATCTTACTATGTTCTCATGAGAAAACCCAAAGCTATGCTTATGGTTACATGTTTCTCTCACCCTTCTAAGCTATTTGTGCGGCTCAATCTCTCTCTCACGTTGTCAGCCTCCCTTTATAGTAGAGACATCCATAAACCTAATGCACAAGAAGACAAAGTGACAAGGCTCCTCCTTGTGGTCCCAAAAGTAACTTAACATATCTTTAACTCACCATACCAACTTAAGTTAAGCCTTGGGTTACTTTTGATCTTCATTTGCTTGATCAACAAGTGTTCTTATCTTCACACAAACAACTCCTCGAAGAGAAGAGAGTCATCTCCTCTCTCCCGGAGAGTTTAACTCCATCTCTCGATCGGTCGTTGATCAAAGATCCAACCGGACTACTCCTCGATGAGCAGATGATCGACATTGTGAGATGTCTGACAAAGGACAAAACCAATCAGAGAAGAATAAGCCTGACTCCGGTTCCCGCCATGGAACCTGAACAAGACGTTGTTCTAACCACCCTCGTGCTGTCTCGCCTTGACGTCGAGAAACTCCGGGAGCAAGTCAAGAAAGAGTTAACTAGTCAAACCTCCTCCACCTGTCGACTTTCGTCATTGTATATGCCTACGTGTGGACTTGCCTTGTGAAGGCGCATGGGGGAAATGGGGAGAGGCTCGTGAGTTTCATCTTCGCTGGAGACTTCAGAGAGCGTCTTGATCCTCCGCTTCCGGGGACTTACTTTGGAAACTGCGTGTTTCCGGTGGGTAGCTACTACCGAAAGGCGGCGGATTTTGAGGGAGAGGAAGGGTTCGTTACGGCGGTCAAGACCCTCAGCGATTTGGTGAAAGGGATGAGTTCAAGAAAGATAGAGACGATCACGGAAGAGTTCAAGACTGTATTCAGTTCTTTTGGTGTGACCTCACAGTACGGTTCGGTAGCCGGGTCGAACCGGTTGGGTATATATGAGTCTGATTTTGGGTGGGGAAAACCCGTTAAGAGTGATGTTGTCTCCATTAGAGGAGAGGTGATCTCAATGGCAGAGAGACGTGATGATGATTCAGGTGGCGTCGAGATTGGTGTGTGCATGAAGAAGACTGATCTGGACATTGTCCTTACTCTCTTCAACAGTGGTTTACAAAAATGAATGCTTAGAGATAAAACTTATTGACTTGTTGTTTCTGTTTCTTGTGATGCTTTGTTATGTTGTGAGATTTCTATTCGAACTATCTAAGAACAAAATAATTTCAACAGAGTTGCATTTTGTTTGGCTCTTTCCAAAGAAACACATGGACAGATCAAATCCTCCAATGGACTTCAATTAATGTTTCGGTATACTGTGTTGTGGTTGCTTGAGTTTGGATGCTAGTTAATTTGAAATTTGAGTGTTCCATTATTGGTTTTACAATCTATTTATCTCCTCATAACTTTTATATATCATATATACGTAAACTTAAGATCACAACTATTTTCACAAAGAGACAAAGGCGATGCAAGAGAGGTGTTAAAATCAGAACGTGATAGTCGCTGCCCAGTTTGCATTAGCAAAGTGAAATCCGTTTTGCTCAATCCCGTTCAGCAAATTAGCCGTCCCTGTGGCTTTCAGCTTGAAATATCAAATTCAACCAATAAATCAAGAACACATCACACAGTAAACTGTCGACCACAGACGGTTTAAGAGAAATATGTAAGAGAGTAACAAAGCCGAAACCTGTGTTGTTAGAGACTCTATAACCTGCTTTTGCAGCTTCAGATTTGGCAGATTCCTTTGCTGCCATTATCATTGCTTCTTGTGAGAGCTTTCTTTACTGATTTATGGACTTCAAATGCTTGAGACTTGATCACGTCCAACATTTTTTTTTAATAACCAAACCATACTATGGCGACAACGGTTTACCTGAAAGCTCATTTGTTTTATTCAAACTACGGTCACGTGTCAACTGATGATTGGCTGTCGCAGTACCCCCTGACGACGAAGATGAACACATCTGAAGATTCAAAATCAAAGGGAGGGTATTATCGTAAATCAAACGGCGTGAAAAGCGACGTACAAACCGGTCGGTACCTTTCATCCCCTTATAAAAATAACCATCTCTCCCCTCTAAACCGGTTTTGTCGTCGTCTCGCATTTCGCGTTTCTCCTAAGCTTCTCTCTCAGATCTCTCGGTTGCATTCTACAGAGGTACGCTTTCTTGATCTGGATCTGAGCTTTTGCATTCTCAATTTCGATTTATCGTAGATCTCTGTGTATGTGATTTGCTCCAGATCCGTTTCGATGTTTTGCGAATTGATTCCGTTTAGGTTTTGATGATCTCATCTATGGATAATGCGATTAGATTCTGATAGACTCTAAGATAGTGTGGATCTGTTGAAATCTCTATTCGCTTTCAGTTCCGATTAGCTTCTTCCTTGACGATCTGATCCGTTCAAGAGAGATCGATAATGCGATTAGATTTGAACGGTTCTGATACGATAGCCTCTGGATCTGTTGAAATCTCTATTCGCTTCTCGTCGTAATTTGTTTCTTGTAGTCTGTGTTTGGATCTGTTAGATTTTGTGTTGATCTTGGATCTTAGAGGATAATACACTTTTAGGTTAATAGAGTGTGGATGAGGTTTTGATTAACTCTTTCTTTGTGGTTTTGTGTGTGTGTGTGTGCAGTAGTAAAAGAGGACAAGATGGGGTTGAGTTTCGCCAAGCTGTTTAGCAGGCTCTTTGCAAAGAAGGAGATGAGGATTCTGATGGTTGGTCTTGATGCTGCTGGTAAGACCACTATCTTGTACAAGCTCAAGCTCGGAGAGATTGTCACCACCATCCCCACTATTGGTATGTATGCTTCCCACACTCACCATAATTATAATAATACTGGTTTGTTTCCACTTTTTGTGATTTGAGTATGGTAAATAACTCTTGGATCGTTCTTGCAGGCTTCAATGTGGAAACTGTGGAGTACAAGAACATCAGTTTCACTGTGTGGGATGTCGGGGGTCAGGACAAGGTAAATGAGATATATCACAACAACAGCCTGATGGTTCTTATCAGATTATGTATCTTCCACAGCTATAGAAAGTTGATTGTTTGAGAATATTTTGGTTTCTTTCAGATCCGTCCCTTGTGGAGGCACTACTTCCAGAACACTCAGGGTCTGATCTTTGTCGTGGACAGCAACGACAGAGACAGAGTTGTTGAGGCTAGAGATGAACTCCACAGGATGCTCAATGAGGTAAATATCGAATTCCTTGGGATGCATTTTCCTTTTTCGTATCATACCCATTTTTCAGAAAGACTTACCAACTCTAGTCCTGGTTTCTTTTTTTGTGTGTATAGGACGAGTTGCGTGATGCTGTGCTGCTTGTGTTTGCCAACAAGCAAGATCTTCCAAATGCGATGAATGCAGCTGAAATCACAGACAAGCTTGGCCTCCACTCCCTCCGTCAGCGTCACTGGTAGATGAACATGTCCTAACAAGTCTCTGAAAATTATAAACCTTTCTTTTGTTCTAAATGTCTTTCTCTGTTGCAATCTAACAGGTACATTCAGAGCACATGCGCCACTTCAGGTGAAGGACTGTACGAAGGTCTCGACTGGCTGTCCAACAACATCGCTGGCAAGGTAACTTGAGTTTCAAAAACATAATCTTACAAAAGATGGTTTCTTTCTTTATTTCTGGACGCTTATCGTATTTCCCTCGTGTTCGTTACTCTTACGCAGGCGTAGTGAGCGTGCGTTGCACTTGCATCTGAGATGATTTGTATCTGCTGTGATGCAAAGAAACGATTATAAATATTATCTGAACCTTTTTGATATTCTGGGTATGTGAATGTTTTGATTGTGCAAGTAGATGTCTTGTCTCTAAAACTTACTAGAAGAACCCATTTAAATAAGTTTTCGTGTATTTTGAATATGAATGTTATTTTGCTTTGGCGTATTCATTTGCAAGCGTATACATTATTATTATTGTCTGTCAGCTCGTACTCGTATACATTTTTTTTACGATAGATGCAGCAAAATGTTTCGTCTCTGAACCCGGGTTGTTAACACTGTTGACCTAACAGTAGTCTTGTCCATTTATGTCTTGCACAGTGTGTAAAGGCAGTGTAACAATCAAATGGTCATCATGGAAAATAGCAGGTTGTTCATCACCCCAGAAACAACAGTGAACATGAGCTCATACTAATTTAGTCATTAAGAAAAATAAATAAAGTTATAAATACCCGACTATACTCACCGAAACAGCGCCGGTCCAGCTGTGGGATTTGTTTAAAAAAAAATCAATAAAAAAATTTAGCTTAAAATTTTTGGAAAAAGGCCTGGGTTCTTATGCGGTCACTTCTAATGCTTTCCCACGGGCCGGGCCTGCACTGAAATCAATGACAAAGCTTAGGATAGATTTGTTTAAGGGGTCCAAGCGTAAGGAAGCCTTTTGTTGGTGTTTGGTCACACATAGCATACATGAGCTCTTCCATGGAATGAGAAGATGAAATCATCTAGCCTTTCAATCACGATGCCACGGTCCTAGAGTGACACCTTCTTCTCTCTGTGTAGACAAAACAATAGGAGTCTTGAGAAACAAGATTCCCACGTGTCGTTTTGTATCTGAACTTAGCGCGGGAAAAAAAGGTTTTTAGCCACTGTCTCTCGAACTGCGTGCTATTTTTGGTGAAAACGATGGCTCTTTTTGGCTCTACCGTAAATGAATTTACTTTAATTTCTCTCCATCCTTTTCTAAATAGCTTTTCTGAGCTCATTAAGTTGGACCAAGTTCTTTCTTTGGTTTTCTCAAGGTCTTATGATTCCGAAACACTATACCGGCTTCTTTTCATCTGTATATGATTCATGTAGAGACTAGAGAGTAGGATTACACAGAAAAGAAACAAAAGTACAAATCACACAAAATATATAACAAATTATAATAATAAAAAAATATCGGTTAGTGAAGAATGGTAATTCTTCTGTTTCATATTAGATGATGTTTTACATCAATGGACACATATTAAAAAATCTATTTGTTTCCTCAAAATAACATTAAAATATAAGTGTATTTAATTATAAAAGTAAATATTAAAAATATAATTGGTTGCACTGTTTTTGATAAAGATAAAATTGTCTGGATATGTGAAAACATCATCTATTGTGAAACAACAAACTACACCTAAAACATATGTAAATTGAAACAGAGGGAGTAATAATAAGTCCAGTTGCGGAAGCGGCCAATTATAAGCGCTTACATGGATAAATCAATTTTTTCGTAACGGTAAACTCGTTTTAAATATTCACTTATGCATTGTTTAGCGAACGGTTTGGGATTCTTCGGTTCATCAAGACTCTGGGACATATCATGCAAGGAATATTTTTGCTTTCTTGGTGAAATAGAATGAAAACAAAGAATCAAATTCAAAATCTAAAGGTGTCCCCATTAGACCACTGTGATCTACAAGAAGATATCATTGTGAACGCTACAAGAAAATGACATTCAATGAGACATAAAGTTTGAAAGAAATATGAAAAATGAAAAGCAAAATACAAATATATGCATGAAAGAACTCAAAATGTGCTTTGCACTAATCCCTATGTTGAATACATTCCAATTACATTCTCCTTTGTGGAACCCCACTCTAAACCTACAATTTAAAGTTGATAAATCCAGTTACAATTCACAAGAAAAAACTGAAGTTCTCTATCACTAGTGGATCATATTCCCACTTTTGATTTGAAAATGAAAAAAATTTGTTCTTTCTCTCCTGATATTTAGGCAAACTTTATAACAATTATTAAGATTTTTAACATTTAAAATACACAAAGCACTATGGATTTGAAAATTGGAGACTGGAGAGTAGAGAAAGAGGTGTATAAATTAATGATAATGGGAACCTCAAGAGAAGAGTCAATGATTGGTAAAGCAGCATCCCCAACTCATCAAATCTTTAGATTAATCTTTATTGGAATTAAAAAATATATTGTGTCTCATCTCAAAATACTTACCCACAGTCTCACTTCCTCTTCTTACAAAGCAATCAGAAAATGTTCCAAAGTGCATCTCTTAAACAACCCCACATTATTGATGACAAACAAACAAACATAAACAACCCACATCACATTCTTTAATTAAAGTTGCAAGAAAACAAAACTGATAGTTTCCACAAAAAGCAAGCATTATGTAACTTTATTTCAAAAAAAACAAATCACCATGTCTTGCATAAACTTTATTCATAGAGAATGACAATAGAGAAGAGTACTAGTCTTATTAATACATTGGCCATATTTCAGATGGAAATGAGTGCTCTTCAGCATCACAGAGCTCCCAATATCACAATCAAAAACCAAACCCACCAAAATAAAATGGCAGATCAACAACAACAACAACAACAACAGTTTCAGCAACCTCTTATTGTTTATCCATCTTCTTCTTCTTCATCTTCCACATATGCACCTCCCTCGTCCTCTGGTTCAAGTGGCTCATTCGGTACAGCGTTCATAGTTCTAGCAGCCATCCTTGTCTTGGCAGCACTGGCTTGTGTGTTCGGAAGGCTATGCAACCGTGGCCGCAAGGACCACAAAAACAACAACAAAACTTCAAAGCATGAGAAATCGTCTTCAAAAAAGAACCGTGAGATCAGACCTGTGGAGCGTGAGCCGAGACAGAGAGGTGATGATCTGGAGTTTGGGTTCGATATTAAGCGTCCTGGTCCAGTGAACAAACCCTCTGGTCGAAACGGAGGAGACATTGAGTTTGGGTTTGATAACAAGAAAGGAGGGGGAGGAAAGAAAGGACCAACTCCTGTTGTTAAACATGGCGTAAGGTCCAAGTAATCGGAAAAAGGAGTTCGACTTCAGACAAGGTGGTTCTTCAAACTCCGTTCAGGACAATGATCTAAATAAGACAAGAGAATTACTCAAGCTTATTTAACTCTATTTATTTATGTTTGTCGTTTTTCTTGTTTTTGATCAAGTTATTTATGAAAGCAAAAAAAAAAAGATGACAAGTAACATTACAAGCTCATCAATTTGTAAAAAAAAAATGTTACACATCTGAAAATGGAGTTCTTCATTATCCTCATCACACTCAGAAAAAAATCTGAAACCAAACACAGATAAACAAAAAGCAAAACTAAAGGGTAGCTAGGCAAGAAAATGTATCTCACAAAAAATAATACAAAGAGCATTAATGCTGTACAGGGAGCTCAAACATGAGGTATGATAACTTCACTTGTATTTGAATCAGAACCGCCGGTTATTGAAGTTTCGGTTCTCAGATTCGTTCTTTGTGAACTCAGTAGAGGCTCCTTTGGATCCTTTCCTGGAGCTTTGGACAGAATAGTCTCCACTGTGCATCCCTGAATCTGAACTATCGTCAAAACCAAACGCCATTTTCCTGTCGTCTGAGTTATACTGAATAGAGTCATAAGCACTACTGTTTTGTCCCACTTTGGATCCGTTGCTGATGTCTCCCATGTCCCCATCACTATCCAGTGCTCTCACAACCTTAATTTCAACCAAGATTTGTTTCAGAAAATAAGTTTTCAAATTTGATCAACTAAAACATGAGATGTGTAGAATTAGTAACTGTATTTTTGCATTTTTAATACTTAGTTTAAATAAATTTTCCAGTTTTACCATTTTGAATTTATTAATTAGGCCTTTATTAATTAACAAAATCAAATTTGAGTAAAACAGAAAATTACTAGTTTTCTTATGAAATGAAGAAAGTATTTAATTAAAGGGAGCCATAGGCAAAAGCTTTATCATTCATAAGCTTATCAGAAAGCGTTATAAGAAAGTTACCTGAGCCATGCGTGGACGTTTTGGACCGGAATGTCTAACACATGCAGCAGCTGTTTCAATCATTCTGAAAACTTCATTCTCCACGTAATGTTTTTCGAGCCGTCTATCAACCAGGTCGCTGAAATCACCGGTCTCAATGGCTTTATGAAGCAGTGGACGAGCCTGTGAGTTTTATGGATTAGTAACTAATCAATAGCAAACCATACATAAAGTGTAGCTGAAGAATGGTAAGATGTCAAAAGACAGGAAGCGGTTTGCAGATTAGTATTTTACTTACCCATTCGACCAAACTCTCTTCTCCCAAAGGCATGTACTGATCAACTGGTTTGCGTCCAGTTATAAGCTCTAAGAGAACAACCCCAAAAGAGAAAACATCTGATCTATCTGTCAGTTTCCCGCTTTGTGCATATTCTGGTGCCAAATACCTGAAAACAAAACCCAATAACAATAGAGTCGCATTTTTTCATAATATTTGGCAAAGAAAACATCTCAGCTTTCTAAGATCTCTCTATATAAACAAACTAGTTCATCATTATCAGATCTAGAAACACCAAATACTACAAATGCTTACCCAAAGGTTCCCATAACTCGAGTTGATACATGGGTTTGTGTTGAATCACTTAGTTTTGCTAGTCCAAAGTCAGCAACCTAAACACAAAAAAAAAAGCAGAAAAGTAAGAACAAATATTATATGAAAATTTAGAGCCAAACAAAGGAAAATGTTCAAACAAAAAGATGATTGTCTTTATTGCCTGAGCTTCAAACTCATCGTCCAGCAGGATGTTTGCTGACTTTATGTCCCTGTGAATGATTTTTGGGTGACCTACAAAACAAAACATAGATACACATTCAGTTTCTCGTTGTACTTTTAAGCATTGCTTTCACACGTTTAAAAGGACTTACAGTCTTCATGCAAATACGCCAAACCTTTGGCAGAACCTATAGCGATTCGGACTCTCCTAGCCCAGTCTAGGACTGGCCTTCCCTTCCCTGTCCAAAAAAACACAATCCTCAGGTAAGTAATAAACACAGCCACACATGTCAGCTAACGAGTAAAGTGGTAAATGATCTCACCATGCAAATGATGCTCCAATGTTTGGTTCGGAACATACTCATAGATAAGCAACCTCTGGACATCGGAGATACAATAACCAACAAGAGAAACCAAGTGACGATGATGAACACGGCTAATGATCTCAACCTCCGCTTTAAACTCACGGTCACCTTGTCCGCTCCCAACCTTAAGCTGCTTCACAGCAACTAGTTTCCCGTCGTGTAGTTTACCTTTGTAGACACAACCAAACCCACCTTCTCCGAGTATGTTCTGCTTAGCGAATCCTTGCGTTATCTCCATCAGCTCTTCGTAAGTGAAATGCGTCTGTCCACTTCCCATCACAGCTGAGTCAGGTGTACTCCCTGACCGCGTGTAACCTGTTTGGCTCCCAAAGCTGTTTCCGGTATTGGACTGTTGTTGCGTGTTGTATCCTCCTTTTGTCGTATTCTGTCCGTATAAAAACCCATCTACACCGATTTAACAAAATGGTTAAGATTTAAGTTTTTAAGACAGAACACAAAGATGAGAGATTGATCATGATCTGACCGTACAAAAAATACATAATCGATGATTTAAAATTGTTAAATTAATATTTTTTAAGACAGAACACAAAGAACTTATTTTTTCACCTGACTTGATGGAGAAGTTAGGAGGAGGCATGTACTGAGAGTCATTGTATACATCCACGTTTTTCTTTTTCTTTCTTCTGACTAAGAACACGACGGCGATCAAGGCGAGGATCGCGAATCCGGCGACAGCCATTCCGGCCATTGTCTTGCCTTGATAGCCACCGACATTGCTGCTTGGAGGAGGTGGCGGGAAGCTGCGAGATGGGGACTTGAGAGGTCCGCCTACAGCGGGAGACTTGGGCGGTAGCGCGTGAGATGCGTTACGCGGTGGTGTCGGTGCCGTTGGAGGAGCCGGAGGAGAATTGGTCGGAGCTGACGGTGGTGGTGGCGGTGACTTTTTAGGTTTTTTGGGTCCTCCCTTTGGTGGAGACGCCGGATCAGGAGGTGATTGTTCCGGAGGCGGAGGAGGAGAGGTGTTATCTTCGTTCGGCGGAGGCGGTGGTGATTCGAATTCCTCAGTGGGAGGTGGAGGAGAGTTTGTTGGCTCCGGTGGTGGAGAACCGGAGTCAACCGGTGGTAGAGGATCAGATGGAGGCGGAGCGTCAGGGGGAGGAGGGGGTGAGGAATCAGGCGGAGGGTTGGATTCGGGAGGAGGAGTCGCCGGCGGGGGATTGGATTCAGGAGGCGGTGATGAATCAGCCGGTGGAGAAGGAGGAGGTGCAGTATCCGTTGGTGGAGGAGCGGAACCGCCGGTGGAGGTATCCGGCGGAGGAGCGGAGTCGGCGGAGGGTGCTGGTGGGGAAGAAGTCGGAGAGTCAGACATTTTTCTTGTTCTGATTCTGATTCTTCCCCCAGAAGCAAAACTCAGAAAGTGCTTAATGAAACTATCAATTGATGAGGAAGAACTCTAGCAGATACAATAATCAAAAGAAAAAAAAAAAGAAAAGAAATATAATTACTATAAATCGAAGTTAATAAAAGCTGGAGAGAGAGGAGAAATGCATTCCATTATTATTACAGACATATAATCTGACAATGTCAAATGTAAGCAAACGCGATAGTGGAGGTCCTCTCTCTCTCTCTTTCTCTGCCCTGGTTTCGTTTTCCAGGGAAAATAATAAAAAGAATAATGAGAGAGATGATGAGTATAACTATAAGAGGTCTCCATGATCTTTTTTTGTTCTTTTGACTTTTTAGCGATCATAGTGAGAGGAGATTGTAGGCACGTCGTGTACCGTTTGACCCTCCAAATCTCTATTTGAGAGAGTCTATCTCTCCTTCATATCCGGGTTGCCGCGCAAATTTAATGGTACTTTTTTTATTCTATCTTGACATCTTGTCCAACCCGACCTGGTTTACTCGTTTGGGTCCTTGCCACGTCGGATTATTAGGAGAGACAAAGAGCACGGAAACATTGACAGTCATGGACCAGACTTTATGGGCTTTAATCATTCTCCATTTCAAATACTCTCTCCGTTTCTGCGATGTGATTTGTTAAGCAAGTCTCTCCTTTTACCAATTGGTGTTACGCATTTTTTTCTTTAGGTTAAATATCAAAATATTAAATGTTTCTTTTGTGGAGCAAGGTCTTATAATTTTTCTTTATTTGGGAAGGGTCTACAGCATAACTCAATAATCAATATATACAAATACATATACCTTAACAAGGTTTGTGAAAATTGAAACTAGTTTAATTTATTTTGCAGAATAAAAGTGTGATTCGACGTACTTATGATATAAACTAATATTATTGAATACACAAAAAAGAATCTTCCTCCTTCTCTTGGAAGAGACAAAAGGGGTTGGTTTATTAAGCTCCTGATCTGCTGTTTCTGCGGCTGCGGCTACTAGTTAGAGATCTGATCTGCCCTTCAAGCTGTAAAACGAATTGAACATTTTAAGCTCTATGCTACTAATTATATGATCTCTAAGATTCATTTGTTTGTATCCATTTTTACCTGATCATTTATTTCTTTTCTTCTCTTCACTTCCTCCACAAGTATCTCAACACTGAAAGATGAAAACTCCCAAAAAACAACTTATCTCAACTTACTGATCAAATGTTAATCCAAAACAAACAAACAAACAAACAAACAAACAAAGGGAGAGATGTCGTTTTATAACCTTTGCTCCAAGAAATTAACTTGAGATTGTAGTTCTCTCTCTTGATGGATATATCTGTGAGTATATTCATTCATGCTCTTTAGTTCTTGCGATTACTAACTACTTAAGACATCCACAAACTATATATGTCACATAACATTACCTGCATCCCTTCGTTTTTCGAGATAGGATTTTGAGTTTCTGCTCAAGTAAAGACCAAAGGTCATCAAAACTGATAAGCCAAAAGACAGAAACTGATAGAGAAAGAGAGAGAGAGAGAGACATTACCTGCGGCAGTTCCATCAAAAAATCTAATTAATCTGATTACTTTCTCCTGCAAATATATAATGTCAAGACTCAGATGTTAAAATCCAAATAAACCATTTAAGAGAGTCTATCTACAAGAAGCATTTGGTATAGGTCACACACACCCTCTGAATGTCATTCTGTACCAGGAGACTCTGTAACAGCGGTAGGACTTCCGTTGCTGTGCAAGTTGCGCGGTTCACAGCACTAACTGTGTAGCCATGTATTGGTTTCTCCGCTAATGGTTCTTCAAGAGCTAGGTTCTGCTTGGTATCCTCTACTAATAGTTCTACTTGATGTGACTCTTCAAGAGGTAGCGTCTGGTTGGTATCCACCGCTAATGGTTCTAGTTGATTTGGCTCTTCAAGAGCAAGAGCCTCTGCAGCTCTTTTTCGACATGCATTGCTTTCATCAGAAAGGATGCCAACTTTATATCTGCGTCCATTATGTTTATTTCAACAAAACACACACATCAAAAGCAATGCAGGACTCCACAGAGAAGAGAGATGTTGTAAAAGTACCCAATAGCAGGGAGGAACTTGCGACGGAACGAAGGAAGTACTGGACCTATTGTTAGACTGTTACTCGCACTCATAAGATCCTGAGAAGTTGGAGATATAGCAAGAGAGGTTTAGAACAGGCACACACAGATAAAAATGCGTTCATAGGAGGGAAGGAAAAGACACTAACCTTGTCTGAGATTTTGAACATCTCCAAAGACATAGTCTTTGACCTTTGTATTCTTTTTGGTACATAAACATCAACCCCAGCATCCTGAATCTCTGAACTGCACATTTCATTATCTGGATTCTGATAACAGAGCATTGAAAGCATTGTGAGAGGTGCAAGAAAACTAGTTTTAGTTGTACTCTTTTTAAGACCCGACCTTACTTACAAGTGATGCCTGCTTCCTCAAGTCTTGTAGATCAAAGTTCCAAGCACTAATCCCTCGCATATACTCGTGCTGTATAAGTAAGCAACATAAGATTCTAAACTGAAATAAATGAGCATCAACCAACATATAGACTATGTATACCTGAGATAACTGTTCTTTGTCACCAGTTATGCCTTTAAACAACTCAGCCTCTGCCTCCTACAAAGAGATGTTGGACAACTTCAATCACATCCGACGTGTAAAAGGGTAACGAAGATTCTGAGTTCCACTCATCTCACCTTAAGCTTTTTAAAACGTTCACCTAGTGGAGAAAGACCATTTAAAATTTTACGGGACAGATAGTCTGTAGACCGTGCATGTTTGAAGAAAGGGTGCTTCAGGAGTTTTGCTGAGGTTGGACGCTTCTTTGGATCTTTAACTAAACAGGCTGCGATTAACTCTCTAAACGACTGCGTACAACAGAAGCAGTTCCTTTCTCAGTGAAAGAAAAATGGAGTCATCTACTATTTGTATGAACCTCACTTACCTTTGAGAACTTCTTGTCTCTTTCATAGTCAAGCCGAGGAGGAGCATTCTGTAAGGTCATTAACAGCACCTGAAATAGGATTTGAACTGAAGGTAAGCAGATGCAGAACACAAGTACACTTTAAGAGAGTAGGACTCACCTTCATAGGTGGATATTTAGAAAAAGGGGCATGACCATGAGCTAGCTCCAGTGCAGTTATGCCAAAGGACCAGATATCCGCTCTGTTATACAGAACAAAACCAATAAGTCAACACTACTCACGCTTTTGATTACTGTGTAGAAAAGGTGCAAATATATACTTGAAATCATATCCATCTACTTGCTGCATAACTTCAGGTGCCATCCTTTAAGACCCATCACAAAAACACAAATAAGAAACTTGACAAAAAAAAACTTGTTGTAAAGAGAATTTAAGCACACACCAGCAGGGAGTTCCAACGAATGTGTTCCTTGTACGCATCCTTTCACCGCTATCAAACATGCACGCTGAAACTCCAAAGTCTCCAAGTTTGACTACACCTCTCGAGTGCACCAGTATGTTTCCAGCCTAGAAAAAAACATTTAGATGGCCAAAACTAATATAGAGGACTGTTTCTGGACATAGCCAAGTGAAAAATTGGCCTATAGTCCCCAAAATTTTCAAAAAAAAAACTTAAACATAGTCTTCAAAATTGTAATAAAAAGAGAAAATTGTTGAAACCTTTACTATCATTTGCACCTCCAAAATCTCATGACCGGCTTTGAGCGTACATTTTAGTAGTTTAAAAAAAGTGATTACCTTAACATTTGCCTATAGCTCCCAAAATTATCAAGAAAATCACAAACATATCCCCAAATTTGTAATAATTTTTTTTTTACTGAAATCTTTACTAAATCGCCCACAGTGAACAAAAATATCAGGACCGGCCCTGAGTATGAAAGATAGTGACTACTACCTTAACGTCTCTATGGATGTGTCCTTGCCTATGAAGATAAACTAGAGCTTTGAGCACTTCCCTCAACAAAGTAGCGATGATAGGCTGCTCAAAGCCTTCAGGGTAAACAGTTTTCATCAAATGAAAACAAGAGCCACCAGACATATAAGGCATCACAATCCACAAGGTGTTACGGTCTATGAAAGAGCAATGCGCTTTCAATAGATTGGGATGCTCAATCAAACTCATAATGTGAACTTCCTTCCGTATTGTGTCCTGCATTTAACCAAAAACACTGAAAAGATTTTATTTTCTTATCTTCCTAAATTTAATTAAAAATGTAATCTTTTAATGTTTTTATACAAACCAAATCGTTTCTGCATTTGTCAAGATCCATGATCTTAATGGCGACATTCTCGTTTAGAGCAATGCACTTGGCTCTGTACACTGAGGCGCTTACACCTTCTCCCACCTCTTCGAAGAGCTCGTAGTCCTTAGCGTAGAGAGGAAACCTCTTGGTTGATGAACCAGCCATTGTCTAGTAACATTGAAAGGATAAGCCTTTCTTGCTTCTCTGACAAGTTCTAAGCAAAATGACGAGAGAAAATGGAACCTGGGTTGTTGTTAGAGGGAGAGGGTCTCGTGATGAACCCTTTGAGAGTGCAATGCTGATGGAGTTGGTCAAGGATCCATTCAAAGTTTGTTTCCTTTTTTGGTGATTTTGAGGAGAGAGAGAGGCTTGATTTAGTAAAAATCTATTCCGGTTTTCAATTGGATCCGCTCTTTAAGTTCTCTTTGTGTTTTGCCATTTTTTGATATTTATCTTTTTTTGTTTATTTTCTGATGAAATTATTAAATAAATACCCATTTGCCTTCAAGTATATTACAAAATAGCGTTTTTTAAAGTTTTTTTTTCTGTGATAAATTAAAAATATTTCAAATTGGGGAATAAAATCACTTTCCAATACAATACTGGTTTGGATTTGGTTCAACTGACCTTTTTCAAAATGCATCGTATTTTCTTACAGCTTTTGTTGAAAAGATTTGTTTTTTTTTTCTAATTAAAAAGGTATAAGAACCTAACCACATACTCCCTCCATTTCTTTATATTTATTTGTGCCCATAGATTAAAAATATTTTATTTTTCTAAATAAATTATTACTAACTATCTGGCTAACTATAATTCAATCGATGGAAAACAATCATCAGCTGCAAAATATAAAAGATCGTATAGCATCAAAATATCATGAAAATTAATAACAACGTATATTTTGAAACAAAAAATCTCCAAACAAATAACCATCTCTTATTTTTACTATAATTTCGCATGGAGGACATTTGTTTTCTACTAGTCTATATTATGATTTATAAGGATGCTAGCCAAAGTGTGTATATGCAACTTGCGAAGAAGAAACAAAAAAAACTTATTAATTTTATTTTAAAATATTTGATTTAGGATTATTTTCAGAAAAACAAACTATATTTTAATATGACATTGTAGTCTAATTCCCTATTTTACTGAAGCTAGACTCTTTTAGTATAAAATATTTATCAATTAATAAATGATATATCAGGAAGTATATTTGTGTCTTAACAAAATTATTTAGCCTGCGTGTAAAGTATCAAAAGGACAATTTTTATGAAACAAAAATCTTTTTGGTTATTGAAAGTTATATTTAATAATACAGAAGATTTAAAAAAATAGATTTCTATCCAAAACTCCTAAAAACAAATGCAAGATAGAAAACTTGGGTTTCATGTGTCACAAAACCCATACAGCCATCTGCTAAGAAGGCCGAAGTTTGCAATTTTCACTTTGACATATTCATCCATTAAAAGGCTTTGGAAGAATCTAGATTTTCATGAACATTTTTTTCTGTGCAAGTTATCAGGACCTGCTGAGTGTCTATGACTACTTTCAGTAATGTACAACATTAAAACCTAACCGTCTAAAACAACGTGCTCCTTTTTGGAAAGGTTGGTAAATGCTCCCTCTAGACATGTATTATGTGATTATATTGCATGATCAAAATCAAATTACTTAGTATTTCATAGCAGAAGAAAAACAGTACGATACAAATATCATATTATGGTTATGAGCTACGGACATCTCAAATGTGTCTTGGTCAATTATCATGTAAGCTCTTTTGAACCTTACATGTCTAAATATATTTGCACATGACATATTTCCTAGCCTGGTACAATCATCTCATTTACTTCAAAATCTCACATATATTTCAAACCATAACCTACTTAGATTATGGTTACATGATGGTAACCATACAAAATCATTCTTCTAATATGAGATTTCGTATTGATAATATTTACCCATCACAACAACATTGCTTTCTGAATGTGGATCTACAAATTAATTGTATGGCATTCTTATAAATGCTTCATTTCCTTTGGTGTATTCATTTTCTCACAAAAAAAAAGAAATCTCATGATTGCCAGAATTATTGAGAAAAGTAATTGATACTAACTTGTTGTGATATGTCCATATAAAGCTGCAGAAACATAAAGAACTCAGAACTTTAAAATAATATAGTATGAAGATTGGAAATTTGGAATAAAATACAAATTCACACAGCTCATATATAGATGTTCATTCTCGTAAACTATTAAACTTATCAAGTCGATTTTTAAGAAGCAGCTTTAAAACATCCACATTAGTGAACCTCATAATGGGATTCTTCAAAACATTTTTTAATAGTTTATTTTTGTTTGAATTTACTTTAAAAAAAAAATTAATATTACTACCAATCGTGGGCCGCCACGTGGCGTGGGGCCCACGAAAAAGTTATGAACCGCCTCTTCCTGCTGAACTCCAACGACCCAGATTCATCAAACCTCCATTTTTTTAATATTTTTTTTTTTGGGATCTGTGTAATCCCCTCCTTATGAACCCCTAATGTATATGTTCTTAGTTTATACTTGAACTACAAAGGTTCTTCATTTCTTGTCATATAAGCAGAACCCCACCTTCTATTTGCTTGTTTTATTTTCTCCGTTCAGCTTCTGTAGTTGAGATCTATTAGTCATGTAGAATTTGAAGTCTTTCTTTTTGAACATTTTATTCGTTAGTGGAGAATAAACTATCCTTAAAGGTGATGTTTGCCAGATCTATGTTGACATAACAAAGTCCACAATCTCCTAAATTCTATATTGAGCTACTAAAATGTCAATTAATTATGTCAAAGTCTAAGAAAATAAATTGTTCGGTAGAATAATGTCTGATCCCTCATCAGCAAAACAACGGGCAGTACAAATGCGACGAACAACACTGTAAAGAAAAATTCCAAAAGGTCTTTAAACATTTGGCCGAGAACATGTTAGCTTTTGCGGCGGTTTTGGGTACGAAAGGATGTATATTGGTTCGATTCAACCAAATACATACAAAACAAATTATTGTGCACGATCTGCCTGTCGGGGTATGGACTTTATTAAAGGCACATGTGTGGGACATAGCTCTTCTCTATTAAGACATTCTAATTTGGGATAAGATGAGCTGTTAAATTCATAATATGATGATGTTTTGCCATTTAAATAAGATATAAGGTCTATTCAAGAAAAATGAAATGTTTTAATCGCTTATTAACCTTTTTTTTTGATCAAATCGCTTATTAACTATGATCTATATCAACCCATTTTAATTAGGATCTGACTGATAGATCCTATAAGAAAATTATGGTTGATGGGACTTGAACTTGCACAAATTTTATTTGTTGTGTATATATTATAAGCAATTTAGCATCATTACGTGAGACAACAATAAACGCGTTAATACATATTTTTAGTTTTAAATTCAGATGATTTGGACATTATATCCTCGCCGTCCACATTCTATCTTCCAGATCATTAAGTAATACTTTCTAGATTTGAACTCAAACGTTCTTCTCCTTTGCTGAGAACTTTCTCCAAGTCTTTATTTAAAGGAACTTTTGAATACTCCTCTTTTTGTCAACTATTTTTCCCGTTCGATGATATGAATGCAAGACGTACCTAACTTACTTGTAAACTAGACTATATATACATTAACTGCCCTAAGTAATCATACTGGTTGGTTCATTTATGTGAAACTTTTATTTCATCGATAGTTGTTTCACGCGGTGAAACTAATTTCACTGGTTTTATGTACCGTGTGCAGTAATAAATATTTTAAATTTAAACAGCGTTTAAAAGAAAATTTTATTATTTATTTAGATTTTCTCATTTTCTTATTAAATGTAATTTATATCATTTTTCATTGTCAAGTTAGGTTTATTTAGTGTAAATAATTATAAAAAATATGTGTCAAATTATTTTGCAGATAATGTATATGGGATAACACAAAATAAAGAAATGCAAGTTATTGTTATGGTTCACAATCACAAGAGGTACTAATGTTTTCTAACTTATAGGTAAACCTTATACTTTTTTTCTTTTTTTTGGCGACTAACCTTATACTTTTATACGACCAAGTTATTATCACATCATTTTTTGTACCATTACATGAATAAAATGTCCCTCTTAACCGATTACGAAACATTTCTCCGGCATAATGCGAGAGATTTAGCACTTAACATTGATACAATATTTTAAGCAAAGAAAACATTGATACAATATTTTTCTCGAACAGGAAAAACATTATAGTACTATTTTCATTTACTTTATTTTAATATATATGGTATAGTGATTGAGTCTGTGTTGGTGAGCCACCAATACGAGCCAACAGCGACCAATTTTCATTTATACCACACAATAAATGGAACGATACACAGCTTAACACCTTGCCACTTCATTCTCATAACTCTTCGTTTGTTCGTACGTGGATACTTAATGATACAACACATGTACAACATGATCAACAGGATAGTATTTGAAACGGTGATAAAAAGTCGGACCGGCTTGGGTAAGACCACATTCAACCAAATTTTGTTTTGAAAACGCTAAAAGATAAATAAATAAGATAAATTATTGTCCTTCGTTGTATGAAAAGTTACCTTTAACATATCGAATAAAACTATTATTTCTCTTGAATCTATGTAAAAAGAAAGTGATGAGTAGATCATATACCACATTTCATCAAAACTTTTTATCTATAGTTGACAAAACCAACGGACCCACCGGAAACCCTACGCATACGAAATCTCACAATAACAAACAAAGATATATATACAGTTATCTGATACCAATTTGAGAAACTAGAAGCGTAATAGAAAGTGGTAGCTTTCGTTATCAAGCAAAAGAAAAAGGAAAGAAAATAGCTATAAACTTTTAAACCATGAGTCCATTGCCCGAGCTGAATAGTTCCATGCCTTGCTAATACCGTTCACCAAATGCGAACCGGCCCTTAACACAAGAATGCCAAAGTGATCTCTCGAGAATTATCAACAAGGTCAACACGTGAACCTCAAGTCACCTTCCACGTCAAGAAACATGTCAGAGGGGCCAATGAACAAGTCCTGTTTTGCTTCTCGAACAAATATTTCAGTAAATTACCCCCACTCATTCATCGTCACCCTCTTTTATAAGATTCATGTTCCTTTCCCATCACGCGCTTTCACATTGTTTTGGTTTTGTTTGGTCAATTGGCGAAATAACTTTGTACTACATATTTTGTGATTTGAATGGAGGAATTAAAGTCTTTTGAAACTGTTGAGATTTTTATAGCTAAAATCCAATAACAGAACTGCCAATCATTTATGTCTTGTGTTTTTTATCAAGAGGTTTATAAGTAACTGATTTACAAAAAAAAAAATAATTTATTCTTTTTTGGGTGAACTATTCATGACTTTTCTAAATTGGATCAACTGTAAAGATGTATTCAAGGTCAATTCTAAGATGACGTTCAACTAGTTGGTATTTGTTCTAGAATCCAACTCCAGTCAACACAAAAACACTATATTGACTTAGTTATATTTGTTTTATCAGATAGATATATAAAGAACAATTAACCTCAGTAAATACATAGTGTAACCATTTCATCAAGTTCAACAACGATGTTTGGCAATTTTTAAAAAGTTATTTAAACAAGCTTATCACAAATAAATAAATAAAAATAGGAAAATAAAAATAGAAGAGACTTAAAATATCTAGTCCATATATAAAAAGAGAGAGAGCAAAAGGTTCTTCCTCTATTTTTATCAAACAATACCCTCTCTCTCTCTATTTCAGATTTTTTTGTTGTTTTTTTTCTTACAAAAGAGAGAAGCTCTGTGTGTTGTATCTGTTTTGCTCTATTTGATAAAAAAGAAAAAAAAAGATGCAAGTTGTTTCTCCCTCGTCTCCTGCGGCAAGGTTCGTCGGAAAAGAAAGATTCGCCGATCTTTACGGGAAGCTAAACGATGACTTCAGCTCCAAACTCAAGGTCGGTGTTACAGAAGAGGAAGAAAAATCTGATGATGAAGGAGAAGAAGAAGGTGATGAGTTCTCGTTCGCGAGTGTAAACGGTGAGAACTCACCGATAACGGCGGATGAAGCTTTCGAAGACGGTCAGATCCGACCGGTTTACCCTTTCTTTAACCGGAATCTCCTCTTCGGACCGGACGCTAAAGAATCTCTCCGCTCGCCTCTCAAGAAGGTCTTCGTGGAAAGACACGAAGCAACCACCACCACCACAATCCCCGAAGAAGAAGAATCTGAACCGATCGGTCCTTACTGCTCGTGGTCGGGCAGAACGGTGGAGGAAGCTTCGCCGAATACTTGTCGGAAAAGCAACTCGACGGGATTCTCGAAGCTGTGGAGGTTCAGAGATCTCGTTTCGAGAAGCAAAAGCGACGGTAAAGACGCGTTTGTGTTTCTCAGCAACGGTTCTTCGTCGTCTCCTTCTTCAACGGCGGCGAAACCGAGCGGAGGCGGCGGCGTGAAGAGAGCGGAGAAAGGGACGAAGAAGATGAAAACGACGAAGTCGGCGCACGAGAGGCTGTACGTGAGGAACAGAGCGATCAGGGAGGAAGGGAAACGGAGATCGTATCTTCCGTACAAACATGTTGGATTCTTCACTAATGTTAATGGTCTTACGAGGAATGTTCATCCTTACTGATCATCATCAGCTTCTTTTTTCCGACAGAACTATAGTTTAAATCTAACCCTGTCTTATTAATACTACTAGGTAAAGAACCCGTGCGACATCGCACGGGAACTCATTTTATGAAAAACAAATTTACGAATTGTAATATAAAACTTTATAAAATGTATCAAAAATTATTCAACTTATTTTGGTCCTAAAAATATATTCAATCATTTTCTAGTCTTTAAAGCATTTACATTATTTATTTCCAAGTTATTTTGTATCTAATATTTCAAAAATAATACATAGATATCTATTTCCATTTGTATCTTTTTCAAAATGGGTGAACAAAAAATTATGATTGTTAAAACATAATTCCATCATTTTTTATTTTTTTTGTTTTTATAATATGTTAATATATGGATGTATATATATAGATGGAAAAAATAATGAAAAAAATAAAAAATAGACGAAAGTCGTTCCCATAAAACTCAATTTGAAGTTTCTTTTCTAGTTTAATTAATATATAGTAATATAAAAAATTATAAGACTATGCAAAATAATCTTCTTTGTTGAAGAATAATGGAATAAAAGATTTTTGATGATGCAAAAATTTATTAGACACTCTTCGTAATTTTGAATATAGATATATTATACTGAAAATTAAAAGTGAATTATTAAAGTTTTTATCTACATTTACCGAACGTTTACTTATTTGATAAATGAAAAATATAAGAAATTTTTGTTTAATAAATAGAAAAACAATGGAGTTTTAAACAAATACTATATATAGATACTGAAAAGACACAAGTAATTGACACAAGTAAAACAAATACTATATATAGATATCAATGTTCGTAACTATTAGATGCACCTTTTCATAATAAAAATAACAAAAATAATTACAAAATTCTAAAATAAAAAACTAACAAATACATCCACAATTCAGTTAAAACAATTATTTACAAGTTTAGAAAGTTGCAACCGTATACAAACAGAATGATGCAACTTCTTGTAATATTTGTCACAACTCTTAAATTAATAAAAAAAATACAAATCTTCACATTAATTGAGATTGCGATTATACAACAATCTACTTCTCTTAAGATAAAAACCACATATAAACAAACATATTCATCTAGGAGAAGAAAATTAAGACTAATAATTTCATTGTTCCGTTTAGGATTTTTGACCATCCAAACACGTAAAACTCTTCCTAATATTTTTTGTTGACAACGTTTCATTTGAACTTCTTCAAAAAATTTGTAACCAAGTAATTTCATAGAACTATTTTTTTCACCATTTTACTATCAATTAGATTAGCGAAAATTTTACTTTCAGAAAAGTAAAAACATAGACTATTTATAGATTTTGAAAAGCTCTCTTTGAAAAGTCACATCTTTTCAATTTAAACAGTTGCAATTTTTACTAAAGAAGAGACACAACCTTTTACTTAATTGCATCTTTTCATAAAGAAAAGTCACAACTTTTTAACGAACATTCGCAACTTTTCACAAGATTTAAACTACCTATAAAAACACACACCCTTTCAATTTAAACAGTTGCAACTTTTATCGAAGAAGAGACACAACCTTTCATTTGAACATCTTCAAAAAATTTGTAACCAAGTAACTTCGTAAAACTATTTTTTTTCACCATTTTACTAACAATTAGAGTAGCGAAAAATTTTAGTGTCAGAAGTGTATAAACATAGACTATTTATATATTTTGAAAAGCTCTCTTTGAAAAGTCACATATTTTCAATTTAAGTAGTCGCATCTTTTCATAAAGAAGAGACGCAACTTTTTAACGAACAGTCGCAATTTTTCACAACATTAAAGCTACTCGCATCTTTTCATAAAGAAGAGACGCAACTTTTTAACGAACAATCGCAATTTTTCACAACATTTAAGCTACATAAAAAACAATTTAAGTAGTCGTATCTTTTTGTAAAGAAGAGACGCAACTTTTTAACGAATAGTCGCAATTTTTCACAACATTTAAGCTACTCGCATCTTTTCATAAAGAAGAGACGCAACTTTTTAACGAACAGTCGCAATTTTTCGCAACATTTAAGCTACATGAAAAAACACACACCCTTTCAATTTAAACAGTTGCAACTTTTAACGATGAAGAGATTTTCATAAAGAAGAGACGCAACTTTTTAACGAACAGTCGTAATTTTTCACAATATTAAAGCTACTCGCATCTTTTCATAAAGAAGAGACGCAACTTTTTAACGAACAATTGCAATTTTTCACAACATTTAAACTACATAAAAACAATTTAAGTAGTCGCATCTTTTCGTAAAGAAGAGACGCAACTTTTTAACGAACAGTCGCAATTTTACACAACATTTAAGCTAATCGCATCTTTTCATAAAGAAGAGACGCAAATTTTTAACAAACAGTCGCAATTTTTCGCAACATTTAAGCTACATAAAAAAACACACACCCTTTCAATTTAAACAGTTGCAACTTTTAACGATGAAGAGACACAACCATTTAAGTAGTCGTGTCTTTTCGTAAAGAAGAGACACAACTGTTTAGCGAACAATCGCAACTTTTCACAAGATCCGAGAGACCTATAAAAACACAAACTCTTTCGAATTAATCAGGATTCCTATTATTAATAGATAATTAACCTTCTTTTTGTAAGTAAAAAAGTTATTTACTTTTTTCGGATATTCGTATCACATTCCTTGTTACCGACAATCGCTTAATGTTTAAAAACATCTTCTAAACTCTAAAGTACAACCAAATCCATTGATTGATAGTGACAACGCATCACAGTAGCTCACTAAACACTCCAACATGCGTTTTCTCACCGTGCGAGATTAGACTATAGCTTATATTATACGTTTTGAGGCCCGTTGGGTCGAAAAACAAGCCCAATATTACGTATCTTGAGAGAATCAAGTATACCATGATAATCAAACTCTGGAGACTAATATCAAACTGTCTTGTTCTTCGAGAACAATTAACTATAATCCGTAGTCTCTATGATAATCTAATAGCTGTGTGTGCATTCCAATGACTTGGATGGTACATATTTTGCTTTGCCAAAACTTGAGTGCATGAGCATATTGAGTGCATGAGCATAACTCTCGATGATCAGCGATCTAACAGCATCATAATAAGATGGAGTTAGCAAAATACTTCTTAGTGAATTGTACATCTCTCAATAAACTGACACTGATGCGAGTTTCTGCATAACTTTCGATGATCAACAATGTAACAGCATCATAATAAGATGAAGTTAGCAAAATACTTCCTACCGAATTGTGCATCTCTCAAGAAACTGACACTGAGTGCGAGTTTCTGCAACATCATCAAATTGTTCCAAAAAAGCTCTACGAGGTGTCAAGTTGTCATGGTTTAGTAGAACCAGCTTACGAGGTCGTCTCTGACAAACATCTAATATGATGTTTGTTTCCAGCCATTAGCTAACTAGTATTTTCGAGGAAACATTTATTTTTTAGCTTTTGGAACCACTTTCGTTTCTGCGTAATGTGAAATTGTTACGGGAGCTGTCTAATTAGGAGTCTTGATAAATTAATCTTCAAAGCAGTACTAAAAACTATACTTAGCTTTTTAATTTGTGCTCCCACTCAGTAATTTATGTTACAAACCAGACTTCTACTTACATAACTCTGTTTTAGCAGCAAAATTATAGCATGAGAAGTGATAGACAATTCTTATTTATCAATTATGTGGTTATTGAACAGATTAACAGTATTTTACAGGAAAAAAAATCTTTATAGAACTTGTAAATCCAAAAATAAGAAAACTGAAGCGAAAACCAAACTCAAACCAAATTGACCAGTCCTAGGTTCGACTTTGACTAAGAATTTCCTTTTATTTTGTTGTCTATAATGTTTGTAGATAAACTATTTATTTCTTTGTTATTTCATGATATAAACTTTCGAATTTTTCTTCGAGATTATCATTTGTCCTTTTGACGACAGATCTTGGAGGACTGGGATTCTCTTTAAAAGAATATTGAAGTATGGATTTTGAAAAATACTCTTTCTATTCTTAAAAGATCTATGTTTTAGGTTTTTCACACTTATTAATAAAACTTATTAAATTTTAGTACTAAATATATAACCAATCAAAATTTAGTAAATACAATTATTATTTTTAAATCTACAATTTGTCATTATTATCTATTAAAACTGCACTGAAAAAGTAAAAATACATCTTTTTTTTCCTAAAACATAGATTAATTTGGAACAGAGGGAATATTAATCTTTTCTAAAATTCATGTTTACTATTGAATTATTAATTTGAAAGATATTAATCTTTTTCTAAAATTGATGTTTATTACTGAATGGGGAATTCTTATATATCTTCTATAATTTTTTACAAATAAAATAATAATACTTCACAATCACCATTATTCATTTGATAATTGATCAAAATCATAAAATATATAATTATTGGGTCATCACTTACCAATTTAAAACCAAATTAAATCTGAGTGCTTCAATCTATTAATATAAAGGAGACTTGTGATGGCTCCATAATTGTCCACGTCCCTACAGAGAGTGGGGCGTTTTTTGACACGCGTCGGGACGGTGGGATATGCGTATGTTTCACGCGTGAGTGTTCTCTTCTGGCGCGTCCGCTATTTGCTTCTCCTGCGTTCTTCTTTCATCAACTCGGCGCGTCCGTTATCCTTCCGCCCTTCCAGTTCTCCTTCTCATCCAAAAACGTATGAATTTATGGAAATCAATCAACGACTTCCACTCCATGAGCTTCAATCATCTTTATCTCTCTAATTGAGTATATATTGAAGTTTCTCATGACCCTTCTTCCTCTCTCCCTTGATTGTTTTAATTTCCTCCCAATGGCCGTGAATTTAACGATCCGGTTACCCATTGGTCCGTGGATCATCACAAGTTCCCGGGAATGAGTTTCAACACACGAGAAGTGTTGCCTTGATCTTCTAGGTCAGAGTCGTGCCCCTTCATTTCCCTATGTCAGCGATTGGAAATTCGATTATCAATCGGATCTGAAACCTAAGGTGAGCTCTAATCTAGATTGAGTTGAATTGATTTGATCTTACGTACTTTTGAAATCTAATCCATTGTAAATTGAGCAAAATTGGAGACATGGACTCTATAATCTTCCGCAGCTCTTTTTTATTCTCTCGACCATGAAATATTTTTCCTCCAAAACTGTAAGCGATTAAGCTTCCATTCATTCATGATAAGCAATCAACTCTTTTATCCTCATCTCTCATCTGCAAATCTTTTTAATTGGTTTTGTATACAGTGAGCATTTGATTTGCTTCAGATCTAAGAATTCTCAGCATAATGATTTTATTGGCCCCCGAGTGAGGTGGTCAGCTCATGGGCGTTGATACGGTTTTGGTTGATGGAAAACGTCCTAACTCCCTTCCATTTAAATTGTTATTGCTTACTTTCACCACTGATCATTTCATGAGTGGCATTGGTTTCGAGAAAGGCCTCCCACATCTTCATAGCAATTGATGGTTTGTATGATAATATCAATTAACTTTATGGTATAATTATGTTATGCAGAGGAAAACCAGATATTCGTGGATTTAGATACACTACACAGTCTACACTTGATTGTTACTTGCAGTGGGTCTGAGGCAAGTTTTAAGGCAAGAAGTGCAGGCGCCCTTTAAGCGCAAGAACTAAGGCTCAAGGCGATCTGGGAGCGGACTTTATAATTGTTCCTTTTGCTTAATTGAGTGGATTTTATTTCCTCATAACTATGATCTCACTCTCTCTTGAGTTTTGAACCTGACAACAACAAAAGAACAAATAAGAGCAAAAAAAAAATTCAGCAGACAAGACACGAGGAGATCCCCACTCAAAAGCTATCCAAACTGCAAAATTCCACCTACGGGATATTGTTGCTAAAGAATCAAAGGGAGAACACTCTGAATAGATAAAACCTTAGATCCCTTTATTAGAACACTTAACCAAGTGAGAGAAAATAAAATGTTATAAATAAAGATTTAACAAAACCAAATTTCATGAGAATGATACGAAATTTTCCCTGCCATTCAATTATAAACCAAGGAGACTGACTAATAGATAGAACACTATAGTATACAAGATTACTACAATTTCTTGTATATTCTATATTGAAGATGTTTTACTTTTAGAAATAAATTGTATTTATAATAGATCTAGGGTTTTGTTTTTCAAAAAATCTAGACCAACTAACTCATATCAATGGCATACAACTTATATATATATTACCATGGAGTATATATTCTATTAAAACGCAGAAATATTGGTTATAAAAAGCTAAGATTTTCAAAAAATATAGAATATAAACATAATGATCACTGTTCATACATATTCTTATACAGGTACTTATATTTATTTGAAAATATATTTTTTGTTTCAAATAATTCAAATGATGGACTGTTTACAAAATAAATATAATTTTAAATGAGATAAAAAGAATCATTTCATAATTTTATAAAGCTTTAAAATAGATTAAAGGAAAAAGGAGAACTTCTAATTTGTGAAATGAATATAAAAAATATGAGATTGTGGTTTCGGTGAGCTAATCTGGTCATTAATACCTAAAATATATAGAATATCATAATTTTTTTCTAGCTAATGGTCATTTACTTCAATATTTTTATGGTTATTTTTTTATAATTTATCTGAAGTTAAAATAATCTAAACATTTTAAAATATTTATTAAAATCAATGATATACTTATGTAATTATTTAAAATAGTAACCCCCCTATCCGTAGGGCGTACCGAACCTTAGTTATAAATAAAGCAGTGGCATGGAGTTGAAAATATTTCAAAAATTTTTTCAGTTTTGATAGCATTGATATTCCTTCAACCCATCTACTTCAAGAAATAGTTTAATACGTGATGAATTTACTATAAGTCAAAGACAATAACACTACTGATGATGTTCAAGTCATTCTTATTATCACAGACTACAACCAAAACACGGTGGGTTCAAAAATTACAACAATGTAACCTATTTATGCTCTGTTACTTGCGGCCTTTCTATTTCCGCTGCATTGATCAATGGTTTCGTACAAACATAAGTTGTCACATATGTAGGAAAAGTCATCTAGGATTCAGTTTAATTACATTTTAAAATGAGTGTTCTTATGCTACAATTCTCAGTTTCATTTACATACTGTTTTTGATTTTTGTATTAATTATAAAAACAAAATATATAAATGTTTTCTATCATTTCCTAACATTGACGTAGACAATATATGCAAGAATTGATATTACTTAAAGAGGATGAAACAATCAACTATCTTCCTTCAAACAAAATAATCACATAAACAAACACAACTATTTAAATTATTCCTTCTCAAACATGAACTTTACTCTGTACTTATGCTATTTGATATCAACTAAATTAACTTTATAACGTATATTGGCACAATTAGAAAAACATCACTCTCTTTCAACATATTTTCAACATCAAATTTTTGACTATAATCTCTTTACTTAGGTCCTAAAATAAATTGAAATTTCATTTCAAAATAACACATACGAAACCGGCGCGTAGCGCCGGCAGACCACTAGTTTTTTTTATAAAAAAATCTGAATCTCATTAAAACTATAAAGCACACAAACAATGATAAATGCTAAATTACCTTATTTCTAATAGGATTATCAATTATGTCATCTAAAAAAAATCTGAATCTCATTAAAACTATAAATCACACTAAACAATGATAAATGCTAAATTACCTTATTTCTAATAGGATTATCAATTATGTCATCTAAAAAAATCTGAATCTCATTAAAACTATAAAAATCACACTAAACAATGAATCAATGATAAATGCTAAATTACCTTATTTCTAATAGGATTGGATTATTTATCGTCTCCCAACGTCTTCACGATCAGGACTGCCTCCTCAATCCAATATAAATAGCGGCATTCACATGAATAGGTGATCAAGACAGAAACCTAGATAAATTGGTGTTCCTTGTTCAACACTCTTTCTCAATTCTTTGACTTGAGCCTAGACGCTTGGTTTCCAACTCTTTAATTGGTAAAATCACACGCCTTCAAAAAATCTATAGAGATGACGTTCGAGAAGAAACCTGTCGGTGATGGTAGAATCAGAGAAGACGAAGATATGATCAACCAGTTACCAGATTGTTTGCTTTGTGAGATACTTTTCAATCTTCCCACGAAGGATGTGGTTAAGGCTAGTCTTGTATGTCGCAGATGGAGAGATCTTTGGCAATCTGTTCTTGGATTGGATTTGGAGTTTAATGGCTCCACAGATTTTGATAAATACGGCTTCTTCAACAGGTTTATAGATTTGAACAGTGACGTGTGCTTACAAAGAATTAAGCTGCAGTATGTTAGTTATGAAGACAATGCTTATAACGAGACAACGATAGACACTGCTATTAAACAGAAAATTCGACATTTAGATGTTAGTTCAAGGTCCCATAGAATTAGGATACCTCCAACCATTTATACATCATGTGAGAGTTTGGTCTCTTTGAAGCTTTACGGCGCAACCTTGCCTACACCTCCCAAGTCAGTGTCTTTGCCTTGTCTCAAAATCATGGATCTCCAACAAATCTCGTTGTTTGACAGGTTAGCAGTGGACATGCTGATCTCACTCTGCCCAGCTTTAGAAACCCTAACTGTGGACATGTTGTATGGAGACAAAGTATCATCTCCCTCTCTTTTGAGCTTCTGTCTTATCAAACGTGAATATCAGTTACAACAAGTTATTGTAACGCAGTTGCAGACCCCAAGGCTCAAGTATCTAAAGCTGTACGGCCATCATATAGAAAAAATCATTATGAAGGATTTGAGCTCCATTGTTAAGTTGGATCTTGTTGGTTTGAGTCAAAGTTATCCTAATATTCTTACGCTGATCTCTCGTGTGAGAGATTTAACCATCTCTTCTGACATTCTCGCGGTAAACTACCTAGATATCTTGATAATTTTCTCTTACTTCTTAAAGACTTTTTTTGTTTGTTTCTCTCTAACATATATGCTGTCTTATTTGTCTGTAGGTTAATCGCATGTTCTCCAAATGGGAATCAATACCCCAGTTTCGTAAAATTTCTTTCTTGAGCGTCAAGGCCATCAAG
Organism: Hirschfeldia incana; assembly: GCA_026261945.1. Classification (NCBI taxonomy): domain Eukaryota; kingdom Viridiplantae; phylum Streptophyta; class Magnoliopsida; order Brassicales; family Brassicaceae; genus Hirschfeldia; species Hirschfeldia incana. The sequence continues at coordinate 108,887 of JABCMI010000087.1, read as the reverse complement.
GGCTTTGGATTCTGGGAACGTTTGTTAGTTTTTCTTGAGAACTGTCCAAACTTAAAAACTCTTGTCATGGTTAGTATTTCTCTTGTTAAACCTAACTTGAACTCTGAAACTGTCACATACTGTATATATATACTAATGACTTTGTCTTCTTTTTGTTATCTCTACTTTGCAGGAGTTTCGAGATTATCATTACGGATTAAATTTTTTCGATGTGCCTCAGTGTGTCTTATCATCAGTTGAGTGTGTTGAGGTAAGAGCAAAACACAAGGCGGATATGGTGAAAATAGGGGGTTATTTCATGGCTAATTCAACAGCACTCAAGAAATTCACACTGCGTTTAGATCAGATCGAAGAAGAACATTATTTGATCCTCAACGAGCTCTTTGCATTCCCAAGACAATCTATGGGGTGTGAAGTTTTTGTTCGCTGTGGAGCTTTTGTAACATGCAAGCCCTTTTCTTTGTTTACTTATGCTGATGGTTTCTCCTGATAGAAATTGTACTTTAGGGGTTTGAGCTTTGCAGGTCACTTTGTGTTCCATATAATGGAAGGACAATTAACTCTGCTATTTAATTTATGTTCTGCTCAATCATACGATGGCCCAGTTTATACTTTAAATATATACTAAAATAATGTGAACCTGCAATTATATATTCCACCACATTCTTATGTACCCTTTTTATCCAACAAACATTATGTTTTCAGTTTAGATCTTTCTGTTGTAGAGGTGTGTAACTATATAAAGCAATGTTTGTAAACATATAATTGTGCCGCAACGATAAGATTTAGCTATAACCACACGAAATTCCAACACATAAAAGCAGTCACATAATAATAGCCATCATGGTCAATTGCCTCTCACATCATCTCTATCTATGAAAGTTAAGCTAAAGATTGAGAGGATTGAATTTGATAAATTTCACGGGATGTGAGTGGCGGAGCTAGGATTTGGCTTGACATGGGTCATAATTACTTTGAATAGGTGAATCTTGAGTATCAAACCCAAAACATATGGGTCAAAAAGAGCAACTTAGACCAATTCACCACAACATTTACTTTGTATATAAGAACTAAAATTTATAGATTTCATGTGGGTCACTTGACACCCCTAATTCAAAGGTGGCTCCGCCATGTGACTTACCTTAATTATAGTTGAAGATTCAGAAAAACGATTGAAGAAAGTGATGGGAGAAGATGCATTGAATAACAAATGTTGAGAGGAGTGGAGACCTGTGAGTTAAAGACGACACTTGGATAAGTCGACTACTGTAACGTTTGACGCTTGGATTCAACCGTGATAAGACGGCGGCAACAACTCTTCATTGAGAAGACGGAGAACTGGATGGCGATGTCTATTGTACATCTATATGTAGGCCCAAACAGTTACGGGCCCGTTCATATCAAACTCAGCAAATTATCATTGAACACTCGAAGAGACCCATTTAATCTTCAAATTCGGAGAAGACGATATAAATAAGAAGAGATAAGAAGAAAATTCTTCTTTGTATAATAAGAAGATACAAATGTAACCTTAGTTTACGGTATGACTGGTGTAAACGCATTGTGAGTATTTGCCGACGAGAGTGGTTGTTATTTTAAGCGGTTTTAAAAGATTTGTACTACTGATATAACGGTTAGAAATTGGTGCGTTTGCGAAATACTAATTAACTAGGATAAGACATGCGCCTTGTGCATAGTGAAATATTTATTAAAATTTTATATTTTTATATTGTAAAATCTGATTATTTCAGCGGATTTTTACGGGTCTGATTTGGTTTAGATTGGATCGAATTTTAGGGGTTTGGTTTGGTTTGGGTTGGATCGAATCATTTTGTTATACTTATGATGTATAGTTTAGTAGTTTAATTTAAACAATATGAAATATATATATATATATATATTTGACATAAAAATCCATTAAACCAATTTTTTTCTTCATATGGTGTAATAATCATTTTATATTAGTATAGAAAAAAATAAACCTTGATCATTAAAATTTATGTGAAACTATTAACATTTTTAGTAATTTATACTCGTTTTGAAAAATTCAAAATACAACATATACGAAAAAAATCTAGATTTTTATTATATGATTAATAAAGTTATGTAATTTATTTTAATAATAAAAAAATACACAAAATGATAAAAAGTGTATATATTGTTATCAAATCTTTATTGTTTAAAATCATTAATTGCTATATATATTTTAATCACATTAGGTAATTTCTTAGGTTTTATTTAAGGAAAGTGTAAAACAATAAATATGTGCGACCAACTATAGCCTTCATAATATTATTTTGCTAGAGAATATCATTTTTAGACTATGGTTTATATTAAGTGCTCTATCTATTTAGTATTAAAATTTAGAGGTCATTTAGATGTGCCACATAGGATTGAGTTATTTTTTAATTAGTACAAAGTTGAGGTTACATCTTTTTGAATGATTCTCCTTTAATATATAGGGGATTAGGTGATTCTTTCATGCTCATGCACGGATATAAATATTTATAAAGTAAATATATTGTGATAATTTATTAATATTTAAATTTAATTTCAACTATTATATAATTTATATGAAAATATTTTATTTTTTGGGTTAACATCTGATTTTGGATATGTAATATATGATTAGTTTTTTTTTTTGTCAGCTAATATATGATTAGTTTGGTTATCACTTGAGTATGTTTGATAGCATTAATTTCTTTGAATTCAACCATACTATTTTTTTTGTTCTAAACAGATTAAAATATTTTGGATTGGTTTTTAGATATGTAAATGTATTTTTGTAAGAGTATTAGATATTGTTTTGAAAATCAAACAGAAAAAATATTGTAAGCGTAAGTTCTGATTGATTCAGAATAGATAAATAAATAAAATGATAATATTTGAAATCTCATGTATATATGTCTTACAAAATTTATTTTTATTATCAGTATGGTTTGAAACATTCCGTAATTTATATGTATAAAAATAAATAAACATTACTATTAAATAATATATTTTTATTTTACCTTTGATTTTAGATACAGTAAAATTGATTAGTCTACTTACTCATTTTGTGGATATGGTGATATATATTATTTTGTATTAAAAATAATTATTTTTATTCTATTAAGCCAAATCAAATTGGTTTTATTTTTACGTCATTCAGTTTTTCATCTTAAATGCGTAAATATATTTTTGTAATATTTATAACAATTGATATATGTTTGTTTTTAAAAATAATTTTGAAAATAAAGCAATGATCAGTTGAAAGTTGCATAAAAGACAATAACCGATAATTTTTGTAAGCTCATGAGCGCATATCGATATTTACAATAAACTATTTTTGATAACTCTTTTTTATGAAATCACATTATATATTAAGAAATTTAATTACTGGAATTCTTTTTTTTTAATTTGTAATTATTTTGAGTTATATATGTTATCTGAAAAAGGAACATTTTTAATTAAAAGAACATATTTTTGAAAAAGAAAAATCAAATTTATTATATTAATTATATGTAATATTTTTAGTTCGTTAAGGTTATCATCATAATCAACCATCGTGAGAGTTAACGTGAGTGTGACACGTATGAAACTGACTTCTCAAATAATATTATAGAGATGGTTAATTACCAAATGCAGCAGCATTTAAAGAATTAATTAATTAAAAATATTTACATTTTATATAATTATAAAAATATTATAATAAATATTTATTATAAAAATAAAAGTATATATATTTAGAAAATTATAGTTTTAACTTTTCTAAAATCATAGAAATATTTTTACTTTTTATAATATAAAATAAAATAAAATATATATATTAGTATTTCTATTATTTAAATTCAAATATTTATTAAATAATTTTATATATATATTGTTTAAAAAAATACCCAATTACAACTACAAACGCTACTTGAAACCGGATTTTGAATTTTAAAAGTTTAAAATAATTTATAACAGTTTAAAGATTATTGCAAAATGCTAATAATTATTCGTAACCGCAAAGACATGGTTGTTAGCAGAAAAACCAGTCATACTCTTGATACGCTCATTCAACGAATTGTATCGCCGGCTCCTCAGATACAGTTAAGAAATTGGTTTGTCATTGGTAGGACAGTAGATGGACTCATAAAGCCCAATAAGTTGACCAGTGGGCAGCTCAGCTATGTTTAATCCATATGTAATATTACAGCTCTCTTTCAAATGGTCTCAAGACTCTCGAGTCGAATTCAATGTATGCATAATTTTACTTTACTTCTAAAATTGGTCTCACGATTTTGAGATTTTCATAAAAAATATATTTTAAATTATTTACATGTTAGGTATATGCAGATCTTTACTCTTTTTATTTAGCTGTGATTTTTACTGGATAAAACCTAATTAATTTTTTTTGTTCACAAGAAAAGTAAAATATTTTGTTGCGTTTTTTACTAGATAAAATAAACATAACAGTTGACAAAGAAAACCTAATAAAAATAAAATAATTGGAAGAAGAAGCCCTGCTTCCCTCACCTTTCGATTTCTCTATCCCGTAAAGAAGCCCCTGCATTGCTCGAACGGTCGTCATTATTCCTTAAAACATCTAAATCCAAACCCCTATCCAAATAAAGTATAGAATAAATTCAGTTTTCTTTCTGCGATTTTCTTCTAATTTCAGTTCCCAATTTTTTTTTGTATTATCGCCGTCGCCCGTAGATGTTTCCGAGGAGCTATCAATTGGCCAGCAAGCAATACCAAGTCCTGCGTTCTCCTTCATCCCTAACCCTTTGGTATTTTATCTCCTCTTCTTTTTCTTATCACCTTATGTTTTTAACATACTAGCAATTATCAAATCCATTAAAAAAACATAAAAACTAAGAAGGCGTCTATAAATGATGTTTGTTAGAGTTAGATATCTCAATAGCAGCTGGCCATTTGTTTTCCCAAAGTGGATTATAACTTCGATGGAAACGAACTTGTAATAAAACGTCTTATACGTGGACCCTTCAGTCCTAGTGAAGAGTCAGCTTGCTGTTCTTTAGCAGGTTAAGCCAAGAAAAAGCTTGCAAATGTGTATACAATATATATAAAAAAACTAAAGAGACGAGAACCATTCCAGTTATGGAGCATCTAGCTGTTTTAATATTCGAGATTGTGATATAGCATGCTTTTAATTCAAATATAGTAACATATAAGTTTGTTATAAATAGAAAAAATGAATACTGACGTGACCAGTGATCAATAATGTAGTCAATAATACAATGGGACGTTATCTCTAATTTATTTAAATAAACAAATAATAGAACCAAAACGTATTTGGACAGAACGCTTGGAGAAGCAAGAGCAGATCAATTAATGGCTCCCGCATTCGGCAAATGTTTCACGTTCTGCTGCGCTAAGACCTCTCCAGTAAGTCTAATCACACACATTCTCAAGTTAACACAGAAAATAGTAGCTTACCCTTTTTCATATACTATGCAATGGCAAAATTTGTTTTACGAAATTAAGAAGCTAAGTTTGCTTAATTAACAAGGGTCGACCAAACTCTTGAAGCATTTGTTTTCTATAGAGTTATTTTAATAGTGATGGTATTAGTTTAATACATTTGTGCACAGTGCACCCATACACCAGTGACGAAGTTGACCCAGAAATAGCAATAATAATGCAAAATGCTGACGCGTAATTGTTAGCTGGCGAGTGCGGTTAGACCGTTAAAAACATTACGCGTTGGCATGTACGCTTGCCTTCGTTGACCTTATCCTCCTTGCCATTGGCCAGCGCCCCCTCGGAAAAGACGAAGACCAGTGGCTTTTTTTCTAGATTCTACCTGCGTGCCTGCGTCTACTTAAGTTTACTACGAGTCGAAATCAGTTTTTATGGTCAAAAATAAATAGCTCCATTTTTTTATAACTTGGTAAAACAAATTTTCTTACAACTAGACTTGGTTATTATTAGTCTTGTAGATCATAAAGGAGACTCCATCTGTTTCATAATAGATGAAGTTTTAGTTATTTTCACACATATTAAGAAATTTACATTTTCTAATTATGTTTAATGAAAATATAATTAAAAACTAATTTATTTAATTATAAAAAATATTAAAAACATAATTGGCTACACATTTTTTGATAAAGTTAAAGTTACTTAAATATGTCAAAACATCATCTATTGTGAAACAAAAATAAGTATCTAAAACATCATTTATATTAAAACAGAGGGAGTATTCAACTTAGATTTTCGAATTTCCATCATATTTAATAATAACTTTCATATAAAGTTTAATTGGAAAACTTAGCAAATTTCAGAAATTTCCAAAAATAGATACTCAAAATGATTACTACAGTAATAAATTTGCACTGTTAAATCCACAATGACGTGTAAATAGTCTGTTCTAAAACTGAGATCGTGCTTCTGATTTATGAATTAGGCCACGATTTAGGATTAGATTCGTAATGGTGGAACATTCATCCTTAATGAGTCTACAATATCATCAACTATTAAACGGGAAAAATTAAAATCAAATATTATTGATAAAGAGAAAGAAAAAGTGAAAAACCAAACAACGTCAAATTAAAACAACTTGACAACAACGTGGGTTTTACTAAACTATATTCATTTGGAAATCATAGTTTACAATAACAAATTTAAAACAACGAGCAAATTCTATTTCAACTTATTGGAAGTATTGGCAACTATGGAAATACAGAAAAACATATACAGTATAACCTCTATAAATTAATAATCTATAAATTATTATTTCTATAAATTAATATAATTTCATAGTCACAAATTAAGTTTTTGGTTCAATTAGTATCTCGATAAATTAATAATCTCTATAAATTAATAAAAAATCATAGTCCCAACATTATTAATTTATAGAGGTTTTATTGTACGTATACTCGTAAGAATTGAACTGAACAAATGGTATAAATGTTGAATTTTATGTTACTAATAGCAACAAAGGTTTGTTTTGTTGAAAGTTAATCAAAGATTAAAAGTTAGCAAGCGTTAACTTGCAATAAATTATTGATAAGTGTTTGACACAGACAGCAGAACAACGTTATACACTACCTACTTAACAAGAAACATTTCATTCGTGTTCTTAAGGATGGATGTTTAAGATCTGTTTAGGTTTCATTTTTCGCACCATCTTTATAAGATTATGTTTGAGTATTTTTTAAATTTAGACCGGATTAAATTTAATTTATTTCGGATCTAACTTTGATTGAATTTTATCTAAAATTAAATTCACCCAGAAGTATAGAAAAATATCTAAAAACATTCAAATAAGTTTTTACAAAATTGAACTATTCATATAATATGATAAAACTATCCAACTTATTTAAAAGTACATAAAAGTACCCAAATTGGCTGAATTGACTAAAAACTCTGGTGTAAATACTATATCATTACTTAAAATTAAATAAAATGATTAATATATATTTTTTAGTTCCAGTTTTCTTAGAATAATAATTTATATTTGTATGTAATTTACAATGTTATAATTATTTTCTTAGTCTCTTATGTATAAAGGAAAAAAATATTGATACATAACACAGAACCTTACCCCAAATGGAATAGGAAGAAAAGGATAATGAAATGGATTGATATTCGAGAATATGTAATGATTATTACTCCAGAGAATACATATTAGGTGTACACTGATAAAAAGAATAAGAATATAGCGGAGACTCATTAAATTCGGCATGTTCACAACAACCCTACAATATTCATAAATCACCATTTCGCCCCACATTTTTTTAATATTCGTCTTCCCATTTTTGTGGAGTTTTATTTTTAAATTCCGTATAGAAAAAAAAAACAAATTGGGAACAGAAAAAAAAATGCAAGACTTGTTGAGGCATGGATCACTCAGGTCTATAAATACCGATTCTCATCATCAATAGAGAGAAACATCAGCATTAAGTGATTTCACATTCCTCCATAAGAACATTTTATCATCATCACGCTAAGGTCGGTCGTCTTCCTCAGATCCCAAAGCTTCACACACTCCAAATCGATCGCGTCACGAGTCACGAATCTTCTGTAAATTTAACCGATTGTATTTTTTTTATGAATAAACAGGAAGGAGACGAGATGGCTACGGAATCGTACGAAACCGCCATTAAAGGACTCAACGATCTTCTCAGGTACGGACCAAAACATCCTCTGATTCAAAGGACAGAGACAATCATTAGATACACAGAGTGTGTCGGGCCATATTCACAACTTCACCGATCAACGCTTGATTGTTTTTATGAATTAATATTCTCGAGTGCAAAATGTTTGACGTTGAATCGGGGAAAAAAGGTCTTTTGATTTTCTCCGTGTGTGTGTTTAATTGCATGACCCCCGACATTTTTGGATTTTCGTACGCGTACGACTGATCCTAGCCGTCGATCACGCTTTTTTACTTTATTTCCTTTTTTACCCCTTTATTTACGCGTTTTTAATTTTTTTTCCTTTTTTTTGTTGTTGTTTGGGCAGTAAGAAAGCAGATCTAGGGAATGTCGCCGCGGAGAAGATCAAAGTGTTGACACAGGAGCTAAAGGAGCTTGATTCGTCCAACAACGACGCCGTTGAACGAATCAAAACCGGTTTCACCCACTTCAAAACCGAAAAATACTTGTAAGTCTTTTTTTTTTGTTCGTGAGTCGTGACGCTAGAATGGAATCAGCACCCGTTTTCTAACTTTTATAGTAAAGCAACTCAATTAATTAATGAAATAAGAATTATAGTAGTACCTTTTATTTTATTTATTTTGCCCCTGGAGTTACGGTTTTATTTTCCATTCTTTCTAACACTGACATCCTTTCATCGGATAGTGCTAATTAAAGTAGTCAAAAGGTTCTAAAAAGCCAACAGTAATTTTAATTAATATAGTGATATTATTTTTTACAGGAAGAATGATGCTCTGTATAGTGATCTCGCCAAGGGTCAGAGCCCAAAGGTTTCAACTTTAATAACGTCTTTCTCTATGTCTTCATTTACCCGTTTTTGTTTTTGATGGGTTTTGACTCATATCTATAAAGTATAAAACCATGGACTTAGATTATAATAGCGATGGAATAAAAGGTGTGTGGAAGCTTTTTTTTAATCCGACTGTGATGTTTGTTGACTTTTATGAATAACCAAAATAGTTCTTTTACAAACTCAAGAAACAGGCCACTTTTCTTGATATTGAGAGGTGTATAAAACAATCGATTATTTTATTTAAAAGTTTTATCTTTTCTGCAGTTTCTGGTATTCGCGTGTTCGGATTCTCGAGTGTGCCCATCTCACATTTTGAATTTCCAACCTGGTGAGGCCTTTGTCGTCAGAAACATTGCTAACATGGTTCCACCTTTCGACCAGGTTCATAAACAAAACATAACCATAGACCAACGACTTTTTTTGCAAGTTCAGAACAACTAACTGCTAAAAGATTTCTTGATAATTTCGCAGAAGAGACATTCTGGAGTAGGTGCCGCCGTTGAATACGCAGTTGTACATCTCAAGGTGTATATAATAAAACTTAGCCAACTCTTTTAAAATGATAGGCACTTATAGTTTTCCAATATTAAATAAGGAAACTTGCTTATCTTCTAATCAGCTATCATATAACAAAGTTTAGCTCTTTTCGATTGTGCCAAACTTTTGTTTTGAATAAGTCTAGTGATGTGTTTTTTGCACATGGCTCTTGCTAAAAGTGGAGGCCTAGTCATATTACTGTAGCATTTGTCCCCATGCATCCACCAAACCTTTTTCTTTTTGCCACTAGGAATTGCATTCCACAATTATCTTTTATTAAAAATATTATAAATATAATCCTTTTGGATAATGTAGAAATGGGTCTATAATGCATCTTCTTTTATTCACAGCAATAGTTCTTTAATAATCATTCTTATTGGCAGGTGGAGAACATTGTGGTCATAGGCCATAGCTGTTGTGGTGGGATTAAGGGACTCATGTCCATTGAAGATGATGCTGCACCAACTCAGAGGTAATTAGTAACCTATATTTGACTTGGCACACATCAAGATAATGGCAAAAGAGGAAGGATTAGTATTAATGTTCTTGTTGATTTTATTTTTAAATGGCAGTGACTTCATAGAGAACTGGGTGAAGATAGGTGCACCAGCAAGGAACAAGATCAAGGAAGAGAATCAAGACCTAAGCTACGACGATCAATGCAACAAGTGCGAGAAGGTAACACAATAACAAATCTTTGATAGTACACAATGACACAAACAATGATTGATGTGTTATTTTATGTTTTAACAAATTTTGGTCTAATGGCAGGAAGCTGTGAATGTGTCGCTTGGAAACTTGCTTTCGTACCCGTTTGTGAGAGCTGCAGTGGTGAAGAACACGCTTGCAATAAGAGGAGCTCACTACAATTTCGTCAAAGGCACATTTGATCTCTGGGAGCTCGATTTCAAGACCACTCCTGCTTATTCCTTCTCTTGAGAACATTCGGCTCTTTTTTCCTCACAAAAGCGTTGACTCATCTTTTCATCTTTCTCATGTCGAATCTGCTCTCAACTTCTTTTCTTTTTTCAACTTTTGCTGCTTCTGTTTCAAAAAGCTGTAACCAATAAAACTATGAGCAACAGTTGAGTCTTGTGTTTTCATCTAATTGAAGTTCATATCAAGAAAGACCCACTGGTTACTTATATCAGGGGTTTGATTATGTATCCATCAAGTATATGCACATCATCATGCCATAATAGATTCTTTTGAGATAACGAAGCATATACTTAAATAGAAAAAGCTTTTTCTAGTTATCTCTTCCTGTGCTTCATGTTCTAAGTCATTGTCTAAAACCAGGTCTCGAGGTTCAGAAGACTAACCTTGCAATGTACATACCGGGAGCGAGTCTACTATGCAATATACACAAGTCGTCCATATTTCATAATTTTCACTTTTCAGTTCCAATTCTTGAAATAATAAACAAAGCCTAGCTGAAATGACAAAGAGACTCGAATAAGAGAAGACCAGATGACTAAACCGCGTTACTCATTCCCGGTTGAACCAGATTCTAACCGGATTGTTTCCAAAGCCAAGGAAAAAAACGGTCTGGTTTTGAATATCTATGGACCGGTTCGGTTGGTTTGCTGTATGGGCCGAATTAGGCTTTTGATGGATCTAACCCGACCAATTGAATTTGAGTCAAGAAAGACACTGGTTGGTTATATCAGGGGTTTGATTATGTATCTATTAAGTGTATGCACATCATCATAAGTCTTAATAGATTCTTTTGAGACAACGAAGCATATACTTGAATAGAAAAAAAATCTTCTTCTAGTTCTCTCTATCTGTGCTTCCTGTCACAAGATCTTCACACTCTTTCAAAACACAAGCTAACCTTGCAATGCACTCACCGTGAAGCGACTCTACTATGCAATGTACACAAATCATCCATTATTCAAAATAAGTTTGCAGTTGCAATTCTTGAATTAAACACGCCCACCTGAAAATGACAAAGACACTCAAATAAGAGAAGACCAGATAACTAACCGGACTGTGTTCCAAAGCCAAGGAAAAAAACGGTCTGGTTTTGAATATATATAGACCGGTTCGGTTGGTTTACAGTATGGGCCGAATTAGGCTTTTGATGGATCCAACCCGACCCGAACTTAAAACCCCCCACATTCATCAAATCACAAAAACGTCGCCGAAGTCTTTGGAGGGGCGAGCAAAAAGAGTTGAAACATGGCGGCCAACGGCGTGAGAAGGACCCTCAATAAGCTATCGTCATCCACAGGAAGAACACTCTTCGGTCGTTCGCCAGCTGCGTCTTCTGGTCCGAATGTCGGAAAATCAGCAGGATTCGCTTTCGCGAATGGGTCAACTACTTCATCTCGTCCCTCACTCCGTAGACTCACATCATCCAGGTTTGCTTCAAGAAACCTTTAGAAACTTTAGAAGCGAAATAGATCCGTCGTCGTTTCAATTGAAGTTTTTTTAGTGTGTGAAAATGTGTAATTAATTGGGTGAGGTTTGTGTGTTTGTTGCTTCAAGGGTACCTGTGGAACTGAGTGCAGGAGTTTCGCTTATACCTTTACATAGCGTTACTGCTTCAGCTTTGCTCACTTCGTTGCTGTCTCTCAGCAATCAAAGCTGGGGTTGCTTATCTGAAGGTATTCTTCTATACTTACTTGTCTTGATGATGATGTTGTTGATTAGAAATGAGGAAAGTTTGCATCTTTGCTTTACAAACGAAATCTCATTTGATGATTGGGTTTCAATAAAGGATCTACCATATCCAAGTGTTGAGTTCCCTTGTTTCTCTTTGCATGTGGCTGGGGGGCAATTTGATTTGGAATAAGTTACTCTTCTTTTATTGTACTAGTGTTGATCTGTTGTTTGAACCTATCACCTTTACCTTTTCTTAGCCATTAACCCAAGAGAATAAAACCTTATGTGATGAAGTAGTGGACCAGAGCTGTTGTAGTCAACTAATGAATGTGTATGCATTTTGGTATTTATGCAGGATTTGGAACGACACTATAACATGGCCTCTACTTATCAGATTCCAAGAAACTTGTTTCATCATCGGTGGTCTGCAGTTTTTTTTTTCTCCCCAAAGGTTTAAGATAACATCTCTTCGAAGAGCTCCTTTGTTCTGTTTATTTATACTTTTGTCATCTTTCAGTTTGATGATTCCGTTACCTCAACAATTCTGACTGGAAACAAACTACTCATTTTTGCCAGTGTTTTACTTAAAGAAATCTATTGAAACAGTTCTGACTTTCTCTTAATTTGACGCATGTGTGTTTAGTCTTGATTCGCCACTGTTACCAGTTTCACCAATTTGTAACAGTTAACCACCGAAAGTATAAGCATACCACTATCCAGATTGTGGTTAGTATAAGTGGTAGTTAATCTACGTCTAATTGCACATGACCTAACTTTGAGCTAATCACCCCTCGGATAACCTTAAATCACCGTCACAGTAAAGCTAAAGCCAAAACGATCACAGATGTACCAGCAATTCGACCGTTGCAACGTTCCATAAAGCCATACTCTGTTTTTCTTCTCTACCTAAAATATTAACAAAGTCTACTGATCAATGTCTCTCACTCACTCTTACGTCACACTACCATCAGACTAAGAAGATGACGTTCTAAGCCACAAGATGCAGCTAAGTAAGTTCATCTACGTTGATAGGCTCGAACACGGAGAAGTAGAGTCTTCCATCCTGCTTGAATCGAGCGTAATTCTACTGATCAGTAGAAAAGCAGATCAAAGAGACGGATTATCCTGAAGCAGCAGAGTGAAGGGAAGACATTGTATCCTGAACATCAAATAATGAGAACAAGAACTAGGCTTGTAGCGGAATAGGCAACACAATAAGGCTGGCAAAGGAGATAGAGGACGAAGCTGCAAACACAGATCACTGGAGCTTTGGAAAAAGGAATGAAGAAACATAAAGGCCCCTGATGATGCAGACGTTAAGAAGGTTCCACAGTCTATGATTCTCGGAGCTCTAAACTGTACAGTCCATACAAAAGCATCAATACTAGAAAGCGTAGAAGAATCATTGAACCTTCATTACATTTATCTTAATGACACAACCCATGCCTGCTTTCAGCTTAAGAGTCTATTGTGTTCTTGGTGTAAGAAGGTACAATAAGAGAAGTAAAAAAAACAAACGATTCACAAATTAATGAAGCTTAGTTTCTTGAAGCTTTAAAGAATACAAATTACAGAAAAACAAACAAAGCATTCTTAGAATCAAATGACCCAGAACCAAGCCAAGACCGACCCAGAAGCCAAACCAATAACCAAGAACAACACACTCACAATACCCGCCGTCTCAGAGTGCTTCAACGGAACAGACTTGGGAGCCAGAATCATCAAAACACTAGTCAAATACCCATTAGTAAGCCCCAACAAACACGTCAGCAACGCCACAGGTACCTCAGTCCTCAGAAACATGGGCCCATGCAAGCATCCCCAAAAGAGAGGGTAAAACAACAGCCTAGCGATGCACCCACCAACCGCAATCTTCTCGTCCTTAAACATGTAAACAGCAGTCAACGACTTCCCAACAAGGTCAAAGACATTGAAAGCTGTGATGAGAATGACAGGGAACCAGTCTCCGAGAAGATCAGAGTGGACATCCTCAGTGATGTATCCAGGGAAGATAGATAAAGTCACGATGTAGATGAGCACGATCCCGAAGCCGTGAGACTTGATCTTTGTCACGATCTGCCAGAGGGTCTTCCTCCACATTGGTCCGGTCATGGAACCGTTCTCTTGACTCTCTTTGAGCAGAGCTTGTGCCTTGCGCTCTTCGTGGAACTTGATCACAGGAAGCTTGTTGGCTAGGTTGTAGGAAACAGCGCAGATCACCATGACGACGATCCCCACGGCGAAGTAGAGGTTGGCGCTTTTTCTTAACCCATCAGGATCTTGTGGATACACTGCTTTAGTCAAGATCCTCAACAGAGACACAAGAACACCTAAAGAAAAAAGAAATCAAACCTTTCTAAATTAACAATATAACAGTAAAGGTTGAATTTTTTTTAGTCAAAATCCTCAACAGAGACACAAGAACACCTAAAGAAAGAAATCAAAACTTTCTAAATCAACAATGTAACAGTAAAGGTTGAAACTTTTTTATTCAAGATCATCAACAGAGACACAAGAATACCCAGAAATCAAAATCAACCCTTTCTGAATTAACATTCTAACAGTAAAGGTTGAAACTTTTTTTGTCAAGATCCTCAAGAGAGACACAAGAACACCTAAAAATCAAACCTTTCTAAATAAACAATCTAACAGTAAACGTTGAAACTTTCTTAGTTAAAATCCTCAAGAGAGACACTAAGAACATCTAAAAAAACAAATCAAACCTTTCTAAATTAACAATCTAACAGTAAAGGTTGGAACTTTATATTAAAGACTGAAACTTTCTTAGTCAACATCATAAACAGAGACACAAGAACACCTAAAACGCAAACCTTTCTAAGTCAACAATCTAACAACGTCCAATAAAGGTTAAAGATTGAAACTTTCTTAGTCAAGATCCTCAACATAGACACAACAACACATAAAAATCAAACCTCTAAGTTAAACAATCTAAACATCAATTAAAGGTTGAAACTTTCTATGAAAGGTTGAAGCTTTCTTAGTCAAGATCCTCAACAGAAACACAAGTACACATTAAAATCAAACCTTTCTAAGTTAACAATCTAACAACATCCACTAAAAGCTGAGTCTTTCTATCAAATGTTGAGACGTTTGTATTAAAGGTTAAAACTTTCTTACCGGAACCAGCAGTTCCGGCGACGACAGCCTGCGTATACCTCTCAGGCATCTCCCCAGCCACACCGATCAACCCACCCTGCATAAGCGCGTCGGCGACACCGGACAGACCCACAGCCACGGAGGTGATATCGAACCCAGCGTACAACCCGACCCGCCCCTTGATATAAACAAGATCCAAGACAGGGATCACGAGCAATGAGATGGCGAAGAGCACGAGGCCGAGGTTGATCCTGAAGCTAGCGAGGCTCTTGTGGGCGTAGAAGACGACGATGACGAGGAGGCAGAAGAGGCCGACGAGCATGTAGACGACGGCGAAGATGCGGTCGACGGAGGTGGAGGGGTAGAGGTAGGAGAAGTAGTCGACGGCGGTGATGAAGGCGTTCCATGGGAGGAGGAAGCCGACGCCGAGGGTGAAGTAGGTTATGTATGCTAAGTGGAATGAGTCTGGTGGGGATTTGGGGGTTGTTGATCGGTTGTGGAGGAGGAGGGAAGTCTCGGGTCCTGATTCCGGGTCGGGTGAGATGTCTTCGGGTTTTCCGGCGGATCCCATTTTGGAGATTTGTTTGTTTGGGAAAGTCGTTGACTATTGTTGAACAGAAGGATATGGTTATGTTATGTCTGTGTTTAATCGTTTAAACGGTGTCGTTTTTGTTGTGGCAAAGCAATTATTGGAGGAGGAGGACCATGGCCAATTGTCCACAAGGGTTAGCTTACACGCGATGATAGTGCTAGATATTATTTTATTGTTTTGTGTATCTGTTATTGATGATATTTGAAGTAAATATCTCAAACTTGATTTTTGCACGTTGAACACAACAAATAATAATATCTACAATGGTTTATAATCCAACCTACCTTTTTTTTTTTATTTCATATTGATTTTTACTTAATAATTTAATACATATTAAATTTTATACTTTATATTAATTTTGTTTGGTAAAAATCAACACAATATCTCATTATTTTTTACTTTATACACTTTTTATTTTTCTTTTGTAATTATATATCATTAATAATTTTTAATTAAATTAAATATCTAAAAGTTAAATTAAATTTTATTTTATCAAAAATGTATCTAACACAGTTCTAAGTGTTAAAAATGTTATTTCTAAGATTTATCCCGCAACATATTTAAAATATATTTATTTCTGCGAATTAAATATATCCAGTTTTTATTCCCTATTTGTACAGTTTGAAAATGATAACCTTTAATACATTAAAAACAAAATTAAATTAATCCACTATAAAATAATTAATATTAGTTTACGGTAAAATAAAAATGCTAAATAGTTTCAAAAACTAATAATATTATAGCATGTTTTTCTAAAACTAAAATGATTAAACAAAAATCTATTAATGACATAGAATTAACCTCTGGTTAAAAAGCAATAGCAGATATCTATATGGTCGGCGGGGTTTGAATTTGGATTCGCCGTATGAAATTTTAATTCTTTCAAACGTCACTAGACTATCACCGGCATGTTGCGGCAATGGTTTAGCACTTTGTTTATTTAATATGGTGATAAAATTTAAGTATGTTCACTTCATATCATTGTTTAATAGTTTCAATACTTTGGTTGCATCAATTAAACTGATGAATAAAAATAGTTATTTAACATATTCATTGTATTAAACGCCCTTTCTCAAAAAGAAATCCATTAGGTGTAATTTAAATTCAAAACAAATGTCTTTGCTAATATAAGATAATTTGGACCGAAACCCGTGTAGTTTTTGGGCTAGTGGCAAGAATTGGTTGCAAATTCCCATATATCTATCTTTAGGTCATAACTAGATCTCAATCCGCACAACCGTGCGGGCGTTATTTTTAAATATATATATATATATATATTATTTATTTATTTTAAATTGATAATAGTATACATTTTTAATTTTAATGTTTTATAACTATTTCAAATATAATAATTTATAGTTTACATGTTGTAAATAATCAATTGTTTAAAACTGTCATATGTATTTTTTATCTCTTATTATATATTTATCTTATTGTATTTATTTTATTTATTAAACAAATTAATATGTGACAGATTGTAAACAAAAAAAATATACTTATTTATACATAATAATATATAGTTCAATTCTAATTACGAAATTGTGAAAATTATGATATTGTTAAAATATTTAAATAAGATAATAAATTTTAATTTGATTGATTGTGATTATATAATAGATAAAAATATAATAGAATATTTATATTTCATTTTATAAATGATAACTGAATATATTAATGTTAAATTATATTTCAAAACTAACTAAAAAAATAGTGTAAATATTTACATATAAATTTTGAAAATTAAGATCATTTACAAATCTTTATAAACAGATTTTTTGAATTTTTTTTTGAAATGAAGAGATATCAAAAGATATTGTGGTTATGTTTCCGGTTTATTATGAAACAAATTATATTATTCATGTTATATATAAGTTATATTATTATTAATAATAAATGATGTTAACTGATTTTTGGGATGGTTCATCGGGTCTATTTAAAAAATAAATCACATATAATAATATTATAATATATTTTTTTCATCAAATAGATTGTTTCAAACTTTCACATGTATTCGTTTATTTATTTATTTTTCTTTGCTATATTAATATTTCATTACTGAAATAAATAATAAATAGAAAAGGAATTTGGTAGAATATTAAAATAGTATCATCTGCAAAGATAATGTAATTTTTCACTAAATAAGATAGTTAAAAAAATTAAATTTATAACTTCATATATTAATATTATAATTAATTTAATTAAATTTTTAGTTATATATATATATATATATAGATTAGACTTTTTTTAGTCATATATTTTAATGTTTCTTTAAATATTTCAAATAAAATAATTTATAGTTTACATGTTGTAAAATGTCTAAAACCATCACATGTATTTGATTCTTATTACTATAAATTTATATCATTGTATTTTTCTTCAGTTTTTAAACAAATTAATATGTGCATGAAAAAACATATTTGATAATTATTTTATATTTAATTTATGTTGAATTTATGTTGAATTTTTATCTGCCCTTTAAATATTGCATAATAATATTTCATTGCTAATTACAAAATTTGTGAAATATTTACATATATATATATATATATATATATATATATATATATATATATATATATATATATATATATATATATATTTAAATTAATATATTGTTAAAATATTTAGATAGATATAATATTTTTTTTAATATAATTTACTTGGATTGTATAATTGATAAAAAGATATAATATGTTTTTTTCATTTTGTATAAAACAATTGAATATATTAGTGTATAATAATATTTCAAAACTAATAACAAAATTAGTTAAAATATTTACATATAATTTTTGAAAACTAAGTTGTGTTAAAATATATATAAACAGTTTTTTCGAAATTTTGATATATATATATATAGATATGATTTAAATATAAGTTGAATTTCATATATTGTTATTTTTATTTATGAAATCCCTAGAATATTGGGAAGTTATTGTTTTTTATATAATATTAAGATTATTAATGATGAAATAATGTAGTATATTCTATTTAATATAAAGATTAATGATGATTGAAAATGTCATGCAACTAATTCTAGTTATAGTCCATTTTATTAAAAATCACACATGAATTAAAAGTCATGACTTCTATTTTAATATAATAGATGTTTTATCAGTAGAATTAGCAGTTCCAGATAAAAACAAGACTTGGATGTACGCAACTTAGGAAAAATCTTGCATGTGTTTGGCATAAAGATTCTATTGTACTACTGCATGCCATACCACAATCTGTTAAAACTGTGACAATACATATATACAAACCAGAGTGTGTCCAAGGTCTCCAGCAATTTACTAAGAATCTTCAAATATTCCATCAATGGAAAATAGTGTTTCCTTCATTTTATACAAGATAGAATGTTGACCATTCTCTTCCCTAGTGGAGTTGAAATTTGAAAACAAAGCACATATTGAGAGCTGTTTGAGAAACCTTTCTTTGAGTCAGTAAACTTACCTCTTCACTCTAGCGGAGTTGTGTGCACACAAGCTGAAAGCATATGGCTTCACAAGTTCACATGAACATCATCGAAGACCCAATGTTTCTAAGCTTATATACACTAGCGTTCAGACTTACCGAGGTTCTTTTTCTGAAACTGATTTGTTGATGAAACTTTTTGTGGTTTGTTTCAATAACCTGAATACATGTATAATTTTTCATCTAATTATCCTGCATTGTTAGTTAGATAACATATATTAATGGTAGAAAAAGTAACAAGTGTCAAACATATCGATGGGGGATTGTGCATTGTGAATGTCTCGATGACCTGATTGTAGTGAGTATTGATCCAAAAAATATTGTCGTCGGATGCGATTACATCATAAGATTTGTCGGCTTAGAGGATTTCAAAATAATTATAGTACTATTAATTATGTGAATAGTTGCTACTATTATATCTGGGATCCTTGTTTGTGGTTCTAAATGCTTCCCACGTCTTTTAAAAAGGAGAAACCAAAAGGGATGAAGATAATGTATATAATAGTTACGCGACACTGTCCAACCCATATGAATGAAACATATGTTTTATATTTTCTATAGAGGGAGCAACTATCGCAAGGGTCCATATATTGAGGAAGAAAATTTTTGCAAGTAAAAATTAAAACACCTGAAATTTTGGAGATATCATTAGTGTTGTATTTTTCAAATATTTTGTAAGTGCCCAAATTAGACTAACGGAAACAAGCTAAGATAAAGATACGAAAATGATCAAGTTGAAAAAGGTTATCAAAAACTGTTGATCTTGTAGTAGAAGCAAATAATGGTTGCTTCCATTCCTAATTCAAATCTTTTTCTGGGACGGATGATTATACTAATAATACTATACTAATAATACAGGTTGAATTACAGAAGATAATAAGATAATTTTTGGAATTTTAATGGTTTCTCAAAAAAAAATGATATGGTGTATTTTCTTTATTTTAGTTTTTCCGAATAAAATGCAAAATAAGAGATTTTAAGAAAATGAGATTGCGACTTCTTTCAGTGAAAAAAATTGATTAAAAAGTAGACTGGTCATATTTTTCTTTGAAACTTGAGATCAGATCAACTTTAAAGTAAAGTTAGAAAAGATAAGTTCAGAATACTGAGAACCTCATCATCCAATTCTCATTATCCATTTTCATTTTGGTTTCTGATATATAGCATGTCGAAAAGTAATTATTTTTTTTATGTATAAAGGTTTTCTTGCAGTTGGTATACGCACTCTTAGCTTTTGGCTGTAACTGGTTCTTTTTATTAGGAATATCATGAATAAAATGAATTGATATTTTTGGAATTGAAAAAATAGAATGACAAAAAAATTGGAATGGAAACTGAAGGAATTGATTCCACTCCTTCACTATGATTTTTATTCTGGAACAAAATGAATTGATTTTACAAATGATTTTTGTTTTTGTTTCATTCCAAAAATGGAATGCATGGAATTGTTTTGGAATGCTATTCATTGTAACTGGTAATTTTTGTATGGAATGTTTTATCTTTTTTTTTTAAATGGCAAATTAATGGAGTTAGGCTTGTTCAATTTTAACACGTGCAGTTGATATATAAAATTATTATAAATCAGATTTCAAATATTCTCTCTGTTTTTATTTATAGGTAATTTAACATAAAAGCACGCAGATTAAGACTTCTTAACTTTTTAGAGATCAGCAAGCAAAACACGTTGCTTTATCTATAGCACATTCATTTTGTCTGAACACTTAATTATAGAATGAGGCCATTGCTATTTTTAAGAAGAATAAAAGAAAAAATAAAAATAAACAGGAATACCAAACATCACACGTCTGAGCTTTCAAGAATTTTACAACATAATCTTGGAGCCAATTTTACAACATAATTTGGAGCCAATTTTTGATTAACTAATTTGAACTAAAAACTCAAAATTTTTCAATGGAGCGAAAATCAAATTTTGGAAAGTTTTTTATGCTTATTTAAGCATCAAAGCAGAAATGGTCACTCATTCTTCTTTATGGCTTCTGATTTTGATTTAAATGTTTCAATTCAAAATTATGAAAGGTAATTTGTTTAATTTAAATACAATTCCATCGGAAGTAAAAGAAGAACAGAGTGTTAACAATAGCTATGAAGTTTACTTATTGCAAGTTGCGTTCAACTTTTTGGAAAAAGTAACGACTATTGAATTAAATGTTTTTTAATATATTATTTTTGTTGCTTTAGATTGTGTAACTCTTTATATTATGAAACAAATCTATTTTGCTAAAACTACTTATAAATAAAATCAGAGGGAGTAGGAATTATTTGTGAAATACCAAAAAAAAATTGTTTTGTGGAGAAAAGGAAGAGAAAGATAGAAAAAGAAAGAAAATAAGAGAGAGAATGTAAAATGTTTAGTTTGTTTTGCGTTTTTGTTTGGTTATATTAGGTGGAAATTCCCTTTCAAATATGAAATATAAATTATAGGTGCTGACTATACGAATTGTATGATCTCTGAGAGTTGGTGTGGTTAACGCTTCTTGAGATCATCCCACATTCATCAGCAAATGTTTAATGTAATTACCAAGTAACATGTCGGGAATTGAAATACAAGTAAAAAGTAGTTTTAAGTTTTAACTATCAAAGCGCTATAACGCATTAATGTTTAACACAATGGTAAATAATTATATCCAACCCCTTAAAGTACACAGTAGCTACCTAAATTTTTTTAAAAACAAGAGCATTAAAAAATATGTTATTTAAGAGCATAAATAACAAGAGCATAAATTTGTGTTAGTATTTTTTAATGTCAATATGTTATTAACTGGACTAAAACCCACTCAAACAATGATGTCACGGGCAGCTAAATAAGTCAATATCAAACTAATTAGGTATCAAAATTGTGGATACTAACGTAATATGCAAAATGGCAATGACGCAAACTAGGGTATGCAGCGACAAAAGAACAATTACCTAACAAAAGTAGGAAACTATGTAGTGATTTGCAGAATCATCAAATAGTTTATCCCACTATAAATAATTTTCTTATACAATTACCCACGCATTTATGGTGTTATTATTATATTATCTTATATGTACGGTTTTATATTATGTAAAGGATCACTTGTGATAAACTACATAGTTCTTAAAAATGGATGAACTAAAAAATATATATAATTGATATCCAATCAAGGTCAATGGTAATTATTTTACTTGTTTGCTTCTATCGTTTATGAATCCATACTATTAAAACAGAAAGTTCTTTATTGAGGTGCCCTTCCGTTTCAAAAATATTTACAATTTTTGCCAATGTATTATTTTTAAGCTATGTTTTTTATTTAATTATATATTTTTGATTTTCAATGCAACACCTAATTATTTTTATTTTTTTTTTCCTTTTGCTGTAACTAACTAAATAATTTTAACCGATCACATTATGTTTGCTATCGCAACTGTACGTGTAATTACATATGAAAGTTCCACTTTCGTTTTAAACCATCAACAATTACTTGAATAGACTGATTTCCATTGCTTAAAAGTAAATGAACCAAATTATTTTATAAGTACCATCATGTTCCATCAGCCCTCATCTTTCAAATTTTGAATATTTAAGTACGATCGATTTGTTTTTCGTCCGTCAAGCTTTTCAACGTACATTCTTCGATATCACTGTTTCAACCCTTCATAGCACAAAATTATGATTTAGTTACTATCGATTACAAGCTCATCATCACACATGCTGCTCTATTCAAAATTTTGAATATCTAAAAAAAAAATTCAGAGTGCTTTTTACATAAATCAAATTTGGAGAATTTATTAATTAATTTATTAAAATTAACCCATCAACCTAATTATATGGATAATCACTATACAGAAAAATATCAGCACCTAAATTCAAAAATTTGAGAATATAATGAGATTAACAACTGTGCAATATAATCAACCAATCATTGTAGTTGCAAATATTCTTTCAAGTCAATAACCAAAAAAATAGAAACAAATAAATCTTTTTCTTTATAGTTACTTATCTTCTACATATCAGTAACAACATAAGAAAGAGGAAATTTCGGTAACTTAAATATCGATAATGATAAATCCAGAATTTACTTTTTTTTTACATATCTTGAATCATCGTAGTTTCAAATATTATTCAAATCAATAACCAAAAAAAATAGAAACAAACTTATCTTTTTCGTTATAGTTGCATATCCTCTAAACATCAGTAACGGAAAACTTGGTAACTTAAATATCGCTTATAACAATTCCGAAAATTAGTTTCTCCATAATTATCACCAAATATTCTAATTGTATTCAATGGAATATGCTAAAATATCCGCTTTCCCCCTTTCTTATAAATACGGCATTCTAAACCTCAAATCAAAACCACAACAAAATCATTTTTTACTCTGAGAGATTCTCATTAAACGTCTTCCAAGAAAAATATATCATCCCTTTGTGAAACAAGTGACAAGTGACGTCTGACGAAGGGAAACAAATTGGTTCCAGCGAACACAATGATGCTCAAAACAAACTCGCGACAGTTGGAAAGATTATGAAGAAAAAATACATTTCTGAGCTTTTGAGTTCCACAGAGGGTTTGCATTCTACTTTATAATACCTAAATAACATGTTTTATGATAAATAACAATCATCTTTCATGATCCCAATATATTTCGTACCTATCCAGAATCAGTTCCCTCCAAATACAATACTACAGTAATTAGAATTGAGTAGTTATATATTACCATGATTTCTTTTGGATAATGTCTCATGCCATCCCTATATCTCCTCATCTCTATTAAACTTTTTTCCAGTGTGTATCGTAACTGCCAAAAAAAAGTAGAATCCTATTGTTGCACGTACATCAGGTTCGTTATATTTGTTTTCAAGGAATAACAATAAACAGATATTTAAATTGTAAATTGTATTGAGTAAAACACTTATCTCCTAAGTCTATTGATGTATGTCCAGCTTGAATCCTATTACTTGGCAATTCTGAAGTTTACAATATAAAACATATTAAACTTATGATTATATAATTTTATAAATGTCACAACAATATTCAACATATTAAGCTTCACGTTGATATAAAACACTTATGGATCTGTTTTAAGTGCTTTGTCGTAAATCTTTCTGCAGACCAAGCCATCAAATCGGACAACTTCACTAGGACCTATCTTCGTATGTCTCAGATCGGCTTTCATTTCGTAGGATCAATAACATAAAAGCCATCTGATTTTACATGCAAAACAAATCAAAAACCCAAAACAACTGTTTCATAAATACCACGTACTTTCAACTATATATGAAGGAAGAACAATGAGATCCAAAGATTTACCAGGAGTTTTGACAGTGGATATAGAGAATCGTCGAAGGGAAGATCTCTTTCCCAATCGCCATTTGAGAGATTCTTTGTTTTTTTTTGTTTTTTAGACCGAAACGTTGTCTGAAAAAATTTGTTATGTGTCGGTTCTTTTGTTTCTAACATTTAGGTTTGGGATAACTATGCTTAAAGTTTCTCACGGGCTTTGCATAATAATTTTTTATTAATATTACAGCCCAATTTATATTTTTAGTCATCATGCAAACCAATAATTACTCTGCTTCAATACTCCCTCTGTTACAACGTTGTAAGTGTCACTTTAAATTCATGTACTAGTATTAAAAAATCATTTAATTTTGTATATTTTCTATACAAAAACATCATTACCCATAAATCTAAACTAATAGAAAAATAAAATATAGAATAAAAGTAATAAATTCTACATTAAAATGCGAAAACGACACTTATTTTGCAACGAAAAATTTTCTCTACAACGACAATTAATATGAAACAGAGAGAGTATTAGGTATGTGAAGTTGTATTTATGCAATGAATAATAACAAGGCTCGCGCTAGGTTCACTTAACATATTCAAACAACTAGATGTTTACATGTGTCATGCGCATAAATAATAATTTTAAATATAATATTTTTTTTATTTTAAAATAAAATTATGATTTATCTTTCAATAGTATCATTTTTTTATTTTAATTTCAATTTTTTTTTTTTTTAAAACATAAAAATATTTTTGTAATCTTATTTCTTTTGATTTGGTATAACTTTTTAATAAATATAAATGCTAATAAATTAGATATTTTGTTTGTTTTAGATAAATTTAAAAAATTTAACTATTAACATTTTTTGGATTAGAATTACTTTAGTTTTGTATTATTTGATGCACATTTACAATTATATTTATACAAATATGATACATAAATTTGACGTAATATTTTATATTTGTAATCGTATTTAGCTTATTTTTATTAATTATATATATATATATATATATATATATTTAATTAATGATATATAAGTTATTAATACATTATAATAGTTTATCATAAATAAATATTTATATGTAAAATTAACATTAATGATGATAGATGAGTTATTAGTCATTACCATAATTAAAATTTTCTGCAGAAAAATATAAGTTTTTATAAAAAAATTTTACATACCACAATTTATATGATGTCATGTCACAATTTTTAAAAGACATGTCATTTTTTTAGTGTCATGTCATCATTGTTTTAGCGAAAATGATTGTAGTGACGACATGTGTATAAATCATTTCGCAAATAATGTATAGAGATGACCTAGCCCATTTTATATTTATTACTTTGTCATTGTAATTACCATTAGTTTAATAAGATAAAAAATTAGTCACTATGAAAAAGTAAAACATGCAAACTACATACAATATAAAACTGAAGCAATTTTTTTTTAAACACATAAAAAAATTATAATAACAAAATCAAATCAAATTTAAGTAAAAGTAAATAGAAAATTAAAGAAAAATGTTGTAATAAAAACCTCTTATAAATAAACTATGTAAATTAAATCTAATATAAAAAATGAAAAAACCTTAGAAACCACAAAAATATTTAAGAACACAATTAAACAAAAGTTAACTAAAGTACATACATTGTTTTTAATAAAAAACCAGCTTCGTTAATAAAGTTAACAGTGACTTTAATTTAAAGATTTTAGTACATATTTTATACTTTTGGTATGTTAAATTTAAATAATAACAAAAACACATTGGTTCCATGTCAAAAAAATAACAAAAACAGATTGGTTTATTGGTTCGGTTTATTTTGGTTCAATTCGGATCAGGTTCAGTTTGGCTGGTTCGGATGGGGGAAATATTAAACCAAACTATTTGATAATAGTATTGATATCTTCGTGCCGCTGAATTATTTTTAAGCTATGTTTTTTATTTAAAATATCAAACATGAGATCTTTTTTTTTAAAAAAAAAAATCGCTTGCTTTTCTTCTAATATTACAGCAGTAGAACTGCTTTTAATTAAAAATATTAGTGTTGGTTATTCAAACTAAAAAGATATTATTCCCTTAATCTACTTCACAACATTGCATATTTTACATTTTTCAAATAGAAACAAAATAGTAGATCTTCGGAAATAAAATAATGGCTTTTTAGCGTTTTTTGTCAAGACCTTTTTTCTGTGATCTGTGTTCTTTCTTCTTCTTCATTTCTAGATTTGGTTGGTTAGGTATAGAGATAAGAAATTAATGAGGTATTAGTCATGAACATATTATCCGAAACCCAAAAAATAAATTGAAATCAAACCAAAACTGGACAGAAATTTACAAAAACTCGAACGGTTCTTATTTTTCTAAATTTATAAAACTAAAATCTAACCAAAAATAAAATGGTTACCCAAGATTTAAAATATTAATATATATATGAAAATAAAATATTCAAAATCCATGATTAAATTAATTACCTGATCTTTTTGGTTTTTCTGGGTTTAACTCGGGATTTTGGACCTTTTTCATATTTTAGCTCCGAACCTGAATTAAATCCAAACAATTTCTAATTTGGTCTGAATTGGATTTTATGAAAAATAAAAATCCGACTCGAATCCAACATTACCCGAACCGATTTGATCCAAAAGATGTATAGTTCTTAAACGGGTCATAAATATCTCTAACTTAAAAATCAAACAAATCAAACCAACACGAACATAAAACCCAATTGACAGTTACTATGAGACGTCAAAATAAAATACTCTCAGTTACAGATGTCAAAACTCACATATTAAAATTCAAACCAAAAATAAATTAATAACTATTGAATTGAAAATTTTAACCAAATATACATATTCCGCGCTTCCAAAGCGTGGATCAAAATCTAGTAATTACCTTATTTTTCTACTGGATATGTTGTTTATTAATTTATGCAATGTACAATCATGCTGTCTTGAAATTATGACATATGAATGAGGGGATAAGAAAGAATCGTATCATTGACAATTATTTGTTTGTGATTCTGCAGGAACTGGAGGGCACTTCGCGTTCTTTGCACACGTGTATGTCTAATATTTCACGCCATATGAACCGGGATTCCGAATTTGTCCAGAGATGACCACGTGAAATCCGGTTCGGGATAAACCGGAATCGTAATAATCGCTTCTATTTGTCAAAACCTTGATATTCGATGCACGCATGGAGCAGTCGAAGTTTAATTTGTAAGTTACTATAAATCGGAATCATAAGTACTTTCGTTCGCTGCATCCCCCAAACAACAACACAAGTTACTATAAAACTGATTTTTTGAAAAAAAGTTTATATAAAACTGAAGAGAATATGATTCAAATTATTATTATAGGCTTTGTCATTCCATATCCCCGTGTTTGAAAATGAATCAAACAGACAAAAAGAAGAGGGCTGGCTATTTAAATATACTTGACACTTTGTTAGAAAGCGAAGCAAAAACAAGAGCCTAAAGGAAAGCTAATCAACTTAGATAATAAAGAGAAAAAAATTTGATAACAGAGAAGAGTTAAAGACAAGTTCAGCATGTATGTTCTTAATAATTCCATACTGCTTCAATTTAATTTCACAATTTTAATATCATTTACAGATATTCACGAATATGTGGATCTCTATATTTGGATGATAATGTCGTCAGCTTGATTTTTGGCCTTTTTTGTAACATAGAAAATGTAATAAATGTAAACATAAAATTAGAGAGGACCCATATATGTCTCCATTTTTGGTCATTTCTCTCCACACAAAACCTCGAATTGAATTATGTATTTGCATAGTATATTTCTTCAGTGGAGTACTAATATATGTATACCACTTTAGCCAAAAAGTTGCTACTAAAGAGAATTATTCTGTTATAGATTCCATTACGGACCTAAAAGCAAATAGATATATTGTTAATAATTAGATGGCTGCTCAAGTAAACATATATGTCTCCATTTTTGGTCATTTCTCTCCACACAAAACCTCGAATTGAATTATGTATTTGCATAGTATATTTCTTCAGTGGAGTACTAATATATGTATACCACTTTAGCCAAAAAGTTGCTACTAAAGAGAATTATTCTGTTATAGATTCCATTACGGACCTAAAAGCAAATAGATATATTGTTAATAATTAGATGGCTGCTCAAGTGAGAAACGCATGCACGACTGTTTTTGAATATCATATACCATCTATATGTTAGGTGAATAATATTAAATTGTGTTCGATATTGTGTAAGTTGATTTCGTAGTGTAAGGGGAATGTTAAATATTAAAAGGACTGGGTGTTTATTACGTTTCTTTTTGTTACTATCAACGTTGTTTTGGCCTAGTAGTAAAGAAGTTGCGGCTGTAACTTCCGTCACTTGGATTCAATTCACGGTAGGAAAGACTATTTACAATGCTTAGATTTCTGGTAAAAAGGTGAAACCATTTTTTTCCTTTTTGGTTACTGGTTAAGAGGAATGGTAAAAAAAGAAAAAAAAAGGAATGGTAAATGTACCGATTTTAAAATTACAATGCTCATAATTAAAAAAGAAACATGTTTGGCTTGTTCTCACCGCCCACTGTGAGGAGGAGGACTGAGGAGCGGGTTCAACAATGCTAGGATTTCTTTTAAAACAATTGTTTCTAAACATTGGGGTTTAAGGCCAAAAAAGTTAATGAGTCTCTTTCTATAGCCAGTTCTTGTAAATTTTTTTTGTGCACGCCAGTTCTTGTAAATTAAAACATGATATCTCAACTACACATGTGTTTTTACCGCTGCACTAACAACCATTACAACAATATAACCAAGTCACGTTTAGGACCACAATCGTCCACTTTTAAAATTCCAAGACATTTTCAAAATTAGGTGATAGACAAAACATGTGTTAAAACTCTAATTAATTATGGCAAAAAGGGGGAAAACAAGTAAGTTGAACCTAACATTTTAAATGAGATCAGCAGAGTTTGAAGCATTTTCATGTTTTTCATACAAAAATTCTAATAAAAACATTTTACTTTCTTGTTCTACTGTCTTTTTAATTAAATTGTTTTCCTTATATTTGGAGAAAAATCAAGGAGGTATTTCTTCAAATCATATTTTATTCTAAACTATATATTTGAAATGATTTAGTAACATAATAATACATCATTATATGCTAAAGTGGACTAATAAAGTTGGGGGTTTGACTAAACAGAGCCAACTTTTGTGAAAAAACACTTTCGTTTGTAATAAATTTTCTTCTTTTTCTTTTGGCTTGATAATTTGTCTTCAAAGTTGAGCATAACATTTGCTTTGAAATTATGTGATAATTCACTTTATAGAAAGCATAAACGATATGAATCGACATCCCACTTATCAAAACACCACACACTTTTCTCGTTTCCTTCACTCTCAACGCTCTTTGCTTTCACATTTTGATTTCCCTCATATAATTACACCTTTTTAGATTAATTATATAGTAAGAATACACATTCGTTGAATCAACTTAGTACATAGTTATCCATAGGGGTGGGCAAAATATCCGTAAATTTTGATTCGATTCGTTATTCGTTTCGATCCGATCCGAAAAATCCGGATATCCGTAACTTTACAAATCGAAGCAAATACTAAAATTCAATATCCGTCAAAAACGAAGCAAATCGCAAATATTAAAATTTTGGGAAGCGGATATCCGATCCGATCCGGCAATATATAAGTACATGTATATCTTGATTATATTTTAAGTTCTATGTGTATAAAATTATATAATTATTATTCTGACATATGATTTGACAGATTTTATTTACATTATTACTTATATAAAAGTAGTTATAAGAGGATAAAAAATATTTTATGATAATTATATATTTTTTATTAAGTTTTGTGTTATTATAATTGTTAACCACGTTTAAAAGTTTTACAAAATATATAGATTTACTAATTTTTTAATTTTTATCTTATATATCACGTAAAAAAATATATTATACAAAACAAATCTGCATCAAAATTTTAAAATTATTTTGTATTAATCAAAACATATGAGATATCCGTAAGTATTCGCAAATATCCGCAAATATCTAATTATTTTCCGGATATCCGTTTTTCCGAATATCCGTATTTTTCCGAAGCAAAGCAAATACCAAAACTAGATATCCGTAACATACGAAGCAAATCACAAATACCTTCAAAAACCCGGATATCCGATCCGTGCCCAGGCCTAGTTATCCACACCCAATCACGTATAGTAAATAAATATAGAGTTTTGACTAACCAAATTTGCTCAAGTAGAGATCTCTCTTTCTCTCTCAAGTTATAAGCAACTTCAAAGTTGGTTAACCCAACAAAATACAAAACAAAACAAAACAAAAAAGAAAGTCGCTCTCTTTTCTCATAAAAATCTCGCTTTTTCTCTCCAGAAAACCCATACGCAAACATCCTCTTACGTGTTCCCCTTTCACGATTTTCTCGAATTTTCTCGCTTTTTCCCTTTCCCAAATTTTTTGTTTTTAAACTCTTTTCGAACTTCCTCTGTCCTAACCATTCTCGGTTACTCACAAAAACTTGTTCAGTTCTGAGTGGTAGTAATAAAAACATCTGAAATAAATTTAAAAAAAAAAACCGTTTCGTAAAGGTTCGCTTTTTTATTTTGCATCTGTTTCAGTTTCTTCGGTGTGAACTCTCTCTTGATCCGCAACGATTCATGGACTTCTAAGCCAAACCCACCATGGATATGGAATCAGGAACTTATCAGAACATCGTCAAGGTGAGATCCAATCTCAAAGTCCTCACCTTCATCTCTCTCTAGATTCTCTTCTCCTCGTGATCATCGAATCTTGATCTTTTGATTTTTGCAGAAGGAATCATGGAGAACAGTGCTGACACTAGCCTACCAGAGCCTAGGCGTAGTCTACGGAGACTTGAGCACGTCACCTCTCTACGTCTACAAGAGCACATTCGCCGAAGACATCCACCACACAGAGTCCAACGACGAGATCTTCGGCGTCTTGTCCTTCATCTTCTGGACCATCACCCTCGTCCCTCTCTTCAAATACGTCTTCGTAGTCCTCAGGGCAGACGACAACGGCGAAGGAGGGACCTTCGCTCTCTACTCGCTTCTATGTCGACACGCGAGAGTCAACTCGCTCCCGAGCTGCCAGCTGGCGGACGAGCAGCTCGCCGAGTACAACAACGGATCTTCGTCGGAGGAGGAGATGATGATGAGTACTACTCGGTCGAGGTTGAAGCGTGCGCTCGAGAAGCATAGAGTGTTGCAGAAGGTTTTGCTCGTGTTGGCTTTGATTGGGACTTGTATGGTGATTGGTGACGGTGTCCTAACGCCTGCGATTTCAGGTTTACTTTTTGACTTGTTCCTTGTCTTTGACTAAGACAAGATCATTTGACTTTATTTTTTTGGTCTATTATTACAGTTTTTTCTGCAGTGTCTGGTGTAGAGCTTTCAACGGCCAAGGAGCATCACAAGTGTGAGTTCTTTTATTAGCACTCTATCCCTTGATTAGTTTCATCTCATTGTGATTGTGATGGATACTTTGGTCTCACTTCGCATTTTAGGGTTTAAGGCCGGTTTTGGGGACGTTAGGCGAATTTAGTTGAAAGTTTTAACAGAAAAGTTTTTTTTTACTACGAATTTGAAGGCATATAAGTTTATGTAATTTTCTTCAAAACTATTTGGGGCTATAAGCCAATGTTTTACTTGGCAATGCATCAAGTTTACCATTAGAATCATGCAGAAAGTCCTCGGTTTCTTTACTAAACCGTGGAGCCCGTTGCTCCCACCATCTGTTTATTTAGATTGCTTGACATAATGCACGTAACACGTATTAAATACATCATATAGCCATCGCTTTCAGTTTGGTTTTTTGGCCCACTCCCTATTGAATAAGCGTTTTGGATTGTTCTCTGCACACCAAGTGGATACTAAACATTAACCTCTTCCTGAAAACTCTCACCCACCACAAAGTTTCGATCTTAGTGTCAACTCTTTGACTAAACATGAGTTTCATAATGTTCAATGACTCTTGCAGTAATTAAAGTTTGTTTTTAATTAAAATGCAGATATAGAAGTACCTGCTGCTTGTGTCATTCTGATAGGTTTATTTGCGCTTCAGCACTACGGCACACACCGGGTCGGGTTCTTGTTCGCCCCGGTTATCCTCTTGTGGCTAATGTGCATCAGCGCCATCGGTGTATACAACATTATCCACTGGAACCCGCACGTGTATCAAGCCATCTCTCCTTATTACATGTACAAGTTCCTCAAGAAGACTCAGAGCAGAGGATGGATGTCTCTCGGTGGGATCTTGCTCTGCATCACAGGCTCAGAAGCTATGTTTGCCGATCTCGGTCACTTCTCTCAGCTCTCAATCCAGATAGCTTTCACATCGCTTGTTTACCCGTCTTTGATACTCGCCTACATGGGACAAGCGGCTTACCTCTCTCAGCATCATGGTATCGAGAGCGAGTACAATATCGGGTTTTATGTGTCTGTACCTGAGAAGCTGAGGTGGCCTGTTCTTGTGATAGCAATACTAGCTGCTGTTGTTGGAAGTCAAGCTATTATTACTGGAACGTTCTCGATTATTAAACAGTGCTCTGCGTTGGGGTGTTTTCCTAAAGTGAAGATTGTTCATACGTCGTCTAAGATCCACGGTCAGATATATATCCCTGAGATCAACTGGATCTTGATGATACTATGTTTGGCTGTCACCATTGGTTTCAGAGACACAAGGCGTTTGGGTAATGCTTCAGGTATGTAAAACACAATCATTTGACTTGAGCACCTCTCTAATATACTTGTAGTTTGAGACTAGTCTTGTGTGTTTGGTCTTGGTTAGGTTCGGTTCTATTTTTGGTTTGCGGTTTTCAGATATAGAGATAACTGGTTGGCTAGTTATGAAATTCAATTCGGTTTAGGTTTAGTTCTTTTGGTGTTTGGTTCGGTTTGAAATACCATGTTTAAAAACCTGCTAATATCCAAAGAAAATTTGGATCAAATTCTAGTTTGTGTTTTTTTTTTTTTAAATTGGATGGTCCAGATTTTACACAAAATATATAATATATTTTTTCCTCAGATAAAACTATTACGTAATCATATATTTTGAATAGATCGAGTAAAAATATTTGGTTAATTTGGTTTTGTGTGTTAACTCCATTTATATCGACAAAAAAAAACTCCATTTATAAATAATATTTTTATACTATTTAGTTACTTCAAAATTAAATGTAATTAACATTTTTATGTATTTGAATATTTAGGTATCTATTTGGTTTTGGTTTTTCAAAACATGAACATGATATTATGAACGAACACCGGTTCGGTTTCGGTTTTCCGTTTTAAAGATAAAAGGTCTACTTGCTAACTAACCGTTGAATATGTTTCGTCATAGGTTTGGCGGTTATAACGGTTATGCTGGTGACGACATGTCTGATGTCACTAGTGATCGTCCTCTGCTGGCACAAGAACATCCTCTACGCGATCGCTTTCGTCGTCTTCTTCGGCACCATCGAGTCACTCTACTTCTCGGCCTCCCTCATCAAATTCCTCGAAGGCGCGTGGGTCCCCATCGCCCTCTCCCTAACCTTCCTCGCCGCGATGTGCACGTGGCACTACGGGACGCTCAAGCGCTACGAGTTCGACGTCCAGAACAAAGTCTCCGTCAACTGGCTCCTCAGCTTAGGCCAAACCCTCGGGATCAAACGCGTCCGCGGCATCGGTCTCGTGCACACCGAGCTCGTCTCCGGCGTGCCGGCGATCTTCTCTCATTTCGTCACCAACCTCCCTGCTTTCCACCAGGTTCTGGTTTTCCTCTGCGTCAAATCCGTCCCCGTGCCACACGTGCGGCCCGAGGAACGGTTTCTCGTGGGCCGCGTTGGGCCCAAACAGTTTAGAATGTACCGTTGCATCGTGCGGTATGGGTACCGCGATGTTCATAAAGACGATATTGAGTTTGAAGGAGATCTTGTGTGTAGCATCGCCGAGTTTGTCCGGTCGGAAGCTGAAACCGCTGCCGTGGAGACCAACGGGGAGGAGGAGAGAATGTCCGTGGTCGGAACTTGTTCGACGTACATGCAAGGAGTTGAGGATCAAGAGGGAAGCGATGATCTTGATGACCCCGCGGGGACGTCAGAGATTGTATCACCGAAGGGTAAGAAGAAGAAGAAGAGTAAGGTCAAGAAGAAAGTGAGGTTTGTGGTGCCGGAGACTCCGAAGATTGAGAAGGAGACGAGAGAGGAGCTGATGGAGCTGACGGAGGCGCGTGAGGGAGGCGTGGCGTATATAATGGGGAACGCGTATATGAGAGCGAAGCATGGTTCGGGGTTGGTGAAGAGATTGGCTATTAACGTTGGGTATGAGTTTCTTAGGAGGAACACTAGAGGTCCAAGAACTGCATTGACCTCGCCTTACGCTTCGACGATAGAAGTTGGTATGATCTACCATGTTTAGAGAGGGTATATTTGTCTTTTTGTTTATGTACATGATTGAAGATTTTGTTGTATGGTAATTTGCCTGAAAGTGAATTAGATTATACAGATCAAGAAGTTTTGTCCTTTTGTATGTGTGGAGGTATTGCGAAAGGTTAATCCTCTCTTAGAGCCGGATAGAGAGTTTTTCTTTTTTAAATACAACAAACTCTGTATAAATGATGTGTGTATTATACTATTATCTATATTGTTGAAATGATGTTTTCAATCTTGTATTATTTAATAGCAGTAATTAGCCAAGGATTTTGCTCTGAGTTCGTCAATACTTTCAAACCATATTTTTATATAATCTGTAGAAGTATTCAAGTTTCAATTAATAGAACCTTCTTTTATTTTTATCAAGTTTTTTTTTTGGTAGGAATCAATTTCTTTCAAGAGAATCCTGTAAAGAGTAGCATTCATCCTGTTATCCATTTCTTTGTCAACTGCATATCATTAAAGCGTAAAAGGATAATACAATAATAAGTTTTGCAACCAAATAGGGGTACATAAGAATTATGCACTAATGAGAACATCATGTCATATGATAAAATACTAGATTTTATGAAGAGTTGATATCTCATTTATGTATATATATATTGTCTTTATGTGTTTCTTATGTATTACATAAATTAAAAGGCTAGTGACGGAAGGAAGTTATGAGTCTTATGACAATGGCGATGCCCAGTTGCACTTTTGAGAACGTCTACACCCTGAAGAGCTAAACTACCAGTCAATGCTTTATTATAAGGTTAGGTGCCGGGTTTGACGGCTGCCCCCACCTTGGACCTCGCACAAACAAAAACGGTAAATAAAGCATACTCTCATTATATAAATGCTCATATTCGTTAGTCGAAAATAGTTAAATAATACCACTGTTCGTGTTTGTTATTGTCATCAAGGTCCACGGTAGTGCAGAGGTAGCCACTAAGTCCTTGTTCCACGCATGTGAGCTACACGTCTTCGCCTTCGAGTTTGTCCGTTCGGAAGCTGAAACGGCTGTCTGTGGTCGGAACTTGTTCAACGTACATGCAAGTCGAGGATCAGGAGGGAAGTGGTGATCTTGATGACCCGGGGACGTCAGAGATTCTATCGCCGAAGGGTAAGAAGAAGAAGAGTAAGGTGAAGAAGAAAGTGAGGTTTGTGGTGCGGGAGACTCCCAAGATAGAGAAGGAGACGAGAGAGGAGCTGATGGAGCTGACGGAGGCGCGTGAGGGAGGCGTGGCGTATATTATGGGGAACGCGTATATGAGAGCGAAGCATGGATCGGGGTTGGTGAAGAGACTCGCTATTAACGTTGGGTACGTGTTTCTTAGGAGGAACACTAGAGGTCCAAGAACTGCACTGATCTCGCCTTATGCGTCGACGATAGAAGTTGGTATGATCTACCATGTCTAAAGAGGGTATATTTGTCTTTTTGTTTATGTACATGATTAATGATTTTGTTGTATGGTGATTTGCCTGAAAAGTGAATTAGATTATACAGATCAAGAAGTTTTGTCCTTTGTATGTGTGGTTAATCCTCTTTTAGAGCCGGATAGAGAGTTTTTTTTTTTAACATATATAAAAAGCTTTGTACAAATGATGTGTGTTATCTATATTGTTGAAATGATGTTTTCAATCTGGTATTATTCAATATCAGTAATTAGCCAAGTATTTTGCTTTGAGTTCGTCAATAATAATGTTTTCAAACCATATTTTTATATAATCTGTTGAAGTATTCAGGTTTCAATTATTAGAAACCTTCTTTTATTTTATCATGTATTTTTTTGTTTGTTTATTATCTGCTTTTACACTATTTTCATGCATCCGTTATAATATATTAGATCATTTTGTTTTGGTGTTAGGAATCAATTTCTTTCAAGAGAATCCTGTAAAGAGTAGCATTCATCCTGTTATCCATTTTTTGTCAACTGCATTTTATTAAAATGTAAAAGGATAATACAACAATAAGTTTTGCAACCAAATAGGGGTACATAGAAATTCTTCCCCGAGAACATGTCATATGATAAATACTAGATTTTATGAAGAGTTGATATTTCATTTATGTATGTATATTGTCTTTATGTGTTTCTTATGTATTACATAAATTAATAGGCTAGTGACGGAAGGAAGTTATGAGTTTTATGACAATGGCGATGACTAGTTGCACTTTTGAGAAATACATCCTGAAGAGCTAAACTACCAGTTAATGCGTTATTATAAGGTTAGGTGCCGGGTTTGACGGATGCCCCCACCTTCGACCTCGCACAAACAAAAATGGTAAATAAAACATACTCTCATTATATAAATGTTTATATTCGTTAGTCGAAAATAGTTAAATAATACCACTGTTCGTGTTTGTTATTGTCATCAAGGTCCACAGTAGTGCAGAGGCAGCCCGCTAAGTCTTTGTTCCACGCATGTGAGCTACACGCCTTCGCGTTTGACGAATGAGAAAGGATTAGTGTGTATTGCTTAGATTATTAAATCATATATTAAATTAACAAATTGATATTTTCAAAGTCTACATAAACACCATAGTCATTGTTTCTGAACGGAAAAAAATCTCCCACCTCTTTAGCATCTTATTCTCCGGTTGACCATGCCTAGACTACGACGGTCTCTGTGTCTAGTACTCGCTGTATGGTTCTTGTGTATTCACGGTTTGGTTCACGTGGTTCGAGCTCAGAACCGAACCCGAGCAACTACTCATCCCGATGAAGGTCTGTCTTTGAACACTTGACTTGATTGGATTATATACAGAGGATGTATAGCTAAATCTTTGGATCTTCATTGATAATATCATACCTGTTTCTTTACCGATTAGTTTCAGTTACTATTTGGCTTCAATGAATGCATCACGAGCTTATTTAGCATAATAATTTATATATGGCTTTAATGCAATCATGAACTTATTAGCATAACTATAGTATATATTTTTGTTAAACTAAGAAAATACTCTATATGTTTTTATTAGTTACCGAAATACAAAAATTATACAGCATAAAAGTTTTTGGTGCAAAACAACTTTATCTTAATAAATTTAACATCATTTTTTTAAAACATCACATGGTTTGGAACACACAAAAAAACTCATGTAAATAATTGAACTACATTTTGGTTGTTGTAAAAAAACTATTTTTAAGTTATCTTTTGTCAACAATATTTATGTATATAATTTTTTTTGAGCAACTTATATAAAAATTTATTAAAAAGATAAAATTAATGAATATCAACTATATATAAATTGACAGCGCGTGCTTTGAACTCCATTTTCGCTGCTTGGGAGATCCAAGCGCCGAATAAATGGAACATCAGCGGTGAGCTTTGCTCAGGCGTCGCCATAGACAATGCCGCCCTCGAGGATTTCAACCCTATGATCAAATGCGATTGTACTTTCGCCAGCTCCACCATCTGCCGCATTACCCAACTGTACCGCCTCTTTCCCATTTTTGCATGCACACCACCGATTCGACGTACTCTCCCAGAGAGAGTCACTAAATATGGTTTTATTATTTTTTCACAGGAGGGTTTATGCGAGAGATGTCGTAGGAACTATACCTGATGAGCTATGGAGTCTTGAATACCTCACGAATCTGTATGGTTTTACAATATGTACACATTCACAAGTTTACATATTCATACAAATCTTTAGACTATGTGTTGCATACAAGAGACGTAAAGATCACATCATTAATCTCTTCTTACAGGAACTTGGGTCAAAACTTTCTGACAGGACCCTTGTCTCCTGCAATTGGGAACCTGACTCGAATGGAATGGATGTAATAAAGGCTGTGAAACCTTTCTTCATTTTTTGTTTCTGGTGACTTTCTTGCACAGTTGCACGTTCTATTAACAATGTTCAACTGTTTATTACGTAGGACATTTGGGATCAATGCGTTGTCCGGCCCTGTTCCCAAGGAGATTGGTTTGCTTACAAATCTGAAATTACTGTAAGCTTTTGGGTGCTTCTTGACTGGTTTTATATGATGATGTTCTCTTATTGAGGGGTTTGATGGTTCCTTATTACCTATATGAGCAGTGGCATCAGTTCAAATAACTTTTCCGGTTCTATGCCAGCTGAGATTGGGAGTTGTACAAAGCTACAGCAAATGTAAGTGTATCTGTTCAATGCTTTGTGTATTTACTTCTGATAACAAAACTCCTGCGCAATGAACCATTTCTTACATCTACTGCAGCTACATAGATAGTTCTGGGCTTAGCGGGGAAATACCTTTATCATTTGCTAATCTTGTGGAGATGGAACGAGCGTAAGCTATATTAAATTCAAATATCAGCTTTATTGTTAGACTTTGACATTTTTTTTTTGTTGTCTATTTATTACTACTTTACAATATTTTTTTGTTTCTCTGGGTCTTGAGGTGATCTTTTTCCCCCAAAATGTTGTATCAGTTGGATGATGGATCTGGAATTTACAGGTCAGATACCAGACTTTATAGGAAACTGGACCAAACTTACTATCTTGTAAGAAGATTTCTTTTTAACTGGAATGTTATGTAATGTCCTATATACTATATTTGTTTCTATATACTACTGTATATTAGTCTCACTGGTACGTGTTTTGTTGCAGGAGAATTGTTGGAACTGGTTTGAGTGGTCCGATACCGTCGTCATTTTCCAACTTAACATCTTTGACAGAACTGTATGTGTTGCAATGTTGTCATATTCCATTATTGTCGCCGTTTCCTCTTTCGTTTGCTTTCTCCACGTATTCATATTCTCAATCTCAATGTAGGAGGCTAGGAGATATATCCAATGGAAGCTCTACTCTTGAGTTCATCAAAGACATGAAATCTCTAAGTACATTGTAAGGCGGCCTTGATTCTAGATCTACTCCAGTTTATGATCAGATTAACGTACTGTTGCCACTCCTCTCCGTGTATTTAACATTGGTGATCTTTGCTGCAGAGTATTGAGGAACAACAATCTCACGGGGGAAATACCATCTGATATTGGAGAATACTCAAGTCTGCAACAAGTGTAAGTACATATATCAGTGGAACTATCTTTGCTGTGATAACTGTGAAATGATTTGTGAAAGTCTCGGGCGCATGAGTTAAATTCATGTCTGTTTTCCAGTGATTTAAGCTTCAACAAACTACATGGAACAATACCGTCTTCACTTTTCAACTTAACTCGACTTACTCACTTGTAAGATGATATGCTTTCTGCTTCTTTTGGGTCTTTATGCATAGCCACCCCAATAATTGTGAGAAAATTTGTTGTCTATATATCAGGTTTCTAGGAAACAACACATTGAATGGTTCCTTACCCACCCAAAAGAGTCAGTCTTTGAGCAATATGTGAGTAACCAAATCCTAATTGTTTCATCTTATCCCATATATTTTAGACGGTTTAACAGATCCTCCTGATACCGACTCAAGTTCCAAACCTATCGTGTATCTCTCTCTTGGTGGCATGGAAGGCTGACCAGGATAATCAGGAAAATGGTTCGGAATATATAACATGTTCTATAGACCCTAATCGTTGGTCTTTGTACTTACAGAGATGTGTCGTACAATAATCTATCTGGAAGTCTCCCTTCGTGGGTCAGCTTACCAAGCTCGAAATTGTAAGTGAAAAGACCCAATATATCAGCTTATAGTCACAATGTTTCCACTCTTATAAGCTTCTTTTTTGTCTAAGAAATATGTTAAGGGATTAGTAAACAAAACTGTTATTTGCGCAGTAACCTAGTTGCTAACAGCTTTACACTGGAAGGTCTTGACAACAGGTGATTCTCTTTTTTATTTTGCAAAACTACAGATGGCTAATAATTTTTTTTTCTTAAATAACTTCTCTGTTTGTTAAAAGGGTTTTATCAGGACTGAACTGTCTGCAGAAGAACTTCCCTTGCAATCGAGGCAAAGGAATCTGTAAGTGTAACAAAAAGATAACCTCATAGTCTTTGTGCAGTGAGCAAACACATGAACTGATGAAAATTGCTTACAATTAAAAACAATCATATAAGATTTCTCTAATGATTGTTGTCTTAGATTACAACTTTTCAATCAACTGTGGAGGCTCGGATAAAATGTCCGTTAACGGGGCATTATTTGAGAAAGATGACGCAGATCTTGGACCATCTTCGTTTTTTGTGAATGCTGCTAGGAGATGGGCAGCTAGTAGCATAGGTCTCTTTGCCGGAAGTAGCAATAATAGATATATAGCTTCTTCAGGATCACAATTTACCAACACTTCAGACTCAGAGCTTTTTCAGTCAGCAAGACTTTCTGCATCTTCCCTAAGGTATTATGGCCTGGGGCTCGAGAATGGAGGCTATAAAGTAACACTTCAGTTTGCTGAAATACAAATGACAGGGTCTTCTAACTCTTGGACAGGGATTGGAAGACGACGATTTGACATTTATGTCCAGGTCTGCATCACTTTACCAATCTGTAGATAATCTTCCTCCGACGTTGGTTCTAATGAAAGTTTTTTTTCAGGGAAGACTGGTTGAAAAGGATTTCGATGTACGTAGAACAGCTGGTGGCTCTACTAATAGAGCAGTTCAAAGAGAATATAAAGCAAATGTATCAGAAAATTACCTCGAAGTTCATCTTTTCTGGGCTGGAAAAGGAACATGTTGTATTCCTGATCAAGGGACTTATGGGCCAATAATATCGGCAGTCAGTGCCGTGCCAGGTAACCCACAATGATGAATTCTTCTTTGTTCTAATGCGAGTAAACACCTAACTAATTTTTACATAATGCTGCTCAGATTTTGAGCCAACTGTGGATAATAAGCCACCATCAAAGGGAAAGGACAAGACTGGTATTATTGTCGGTGTCATTGTTGGCTTAGGACTTTTTAGCATCCTTGCTGTTGTTGTTATCTTCATTATACGAAAAAGAAGAAAGCCATACACTGATGATGAAGGTATAGATGTAATAACAACCCAAACAAGCAACCCAAACATTTTGGCCCTTTGTCAAAATCAATCCTGGATATCAGATTGCTCCTACATAAGAAATGTTTTTTTTTTGTTCTTTGCAGAGCTACTTGGTATGGAAATAAAACCTTACACATTTACTTACTCGGAACTTAAAAGTGCAACCCAAGATTTCAATCTCTCAAACAAGCTTGGAGAGGGTGGATTTGGGCCTGTTTATAAGGTAAGCTCCATACCAAATTTTTCTCATTTACGTTGAAATAAGAATATTTGTAATACATGTTTTATACGTTTTGTTTTGAACAACACATTCAACAGGGAAACCTCAAAGATGGGAGAGAGGTAGCTGTGAAGTTGTTGTCTGTTGGATCTCGACAAGGGAAAGGGCAATTTGTTGCAGAGATTGTAACAATTTCTACAGTTCTACATCGCAACCTAGTAACACTTTACGGGTGCTGCTTTGAAGGAGATCATCGTATGCTCGTGTATGAGTATCTCCCTAATGGAAGTCTCGATCAGGCACTATTTGGTAATGAACAAACATAACATACGTGCTTCTGCCAAGCTACAGCCACTCTTTCTTAACTCATGATTGAATGAATTGTTGTAGGGGAAAAGAGTTTACATATTGATTGGTCAACCCGTTTCGAGATATGCTTGGGAGTAGCCAGAGGTCTAGTCTATCTCCACGAGGAGGCAAGGGTTCGCATAGTGCACAGGGATGTGAAAGCCAGCAACATTTTGCTAGACTCTGAACTGGTCCCAAAAGTTTCTGATTTTGGGCTTGCAAAGCTCTACCATGACAAGAAAACTCACATTAGTACCGGAGTTGCAGGGACCATGTAAGACAACCTCCAGCTCTGCGTTTGGTTGGCCACGTTATTTTGGATTTGTAACACTTGTAAGTGTTGTTGCAGTGGATATCTTGCGCCAGAGTATGCAATGCGGGGACATCTAACAGAGAAAACAGATGTGTATGCTTTTGGTGTTGTGGCTCTTGAACTAGTTAGTGGAAGGCCAAACTCTGATGAGATCTTAGAGGATGATAAAAAGTATCTTCTTGAATGGGTACGTCCTCACTGTTGCTATAGTTATGAATTGTTTAAAAGTCCAATGATCCTCTATGTGTATCTCTATTGAAACAGGCATGGAATCTACACGAGAAAGGCCGTGAAGTTGAACTAATAGATGATAGGCTAAGTGAATTCAACGTGGAAGAAGTGAAACGAGTGATAGGCGTCGCTCTGCTATGCACACAAGCATCTCATTCCTTGAGACCACCAATGTCACGAGTAATAGCTATGTTGTCAGGAGATGTTGAGGTCAGTGATGTCACTTCTAAGCCAGGCTACCTAACCGACTGGAGATATGATGACATCACGGCTTCCACTCTCCGTAGCTTTCAAACTAAAGAGACAAACTCTTTAAGCTCCACAACATCACCCGGAAAGACAGACTCTCAGCCGATGCTTGGAGCCAAGATGAATGTTGGAAGATGACAATCTCTTCTCTGATGGACAATGATGTTTCTGTACCGGTGATCAATATCTTCTTCCTTGATCGGAGAAACATATTTCATTTTTTATTGAACAAAAATTTTAGCTCTACGTTTTCTTTCTTTCTAATGTGACATCTGTGTTGTGGTGAAGTTGAAGATACTATATTTTGTTCTATGGGAAATTGTAAATTTGTAATAAAGAAAGAATGTATATTTGAGATTTATTGTATAGATGAACAAAAATAGCAAAGTGGTTTAGGTCGCCCCCATTGTTCACCGAAGTGGAAGCTTTAGCTTCACCAGTCTTCTTTCCCACACGCGCTTAGTTCTTTCTACTCCTTTAGTACCGGAATTGCAGGGACAATGTAAGTCTCTAAAACCTGACAACCTTGGCTCTACGCTTGGTTTGCAACATGATTTGGGATTTATAACACATTTTAATGCAGTGGATATCTAGCGCCAGAGTATGCAATGCGTGGACTTCTAACAGAGAAAACGGATGTGTATGCCTTTGGTGTTGTTGCTCTTGAGCTAGTTAGTGGAAGACCAAACTCTGATGAGATCGTAGATGATGATAAAAAATATCTTCTTGAATGGGTACGTCCTCATTTTTACGATTATCATGAATGGTTTAACAAAGTTCGATGTTCATGTTTGTATCTTCGGTGATCACAGGCATGGAATCTTCACAAGAAAGGCCTTGAAGTCGAACTAATAGATGGTAGGCTAAGTGAATACAACGTGGAAGAA
This sequence comes from Hirschfeldia incana, assembly GCA_026261945.1. NCBI lineage: Eukaryota > Viridiplantae > Streptophyta > Magnoliopsida > Brassicales > Brassicaceae > Hirschfeldia > Hirschfeldia incana. Next base: position 64,757 of record JABCMI010000087.1, on the reverse strand, counting down.
GTGAGACGAGTGATTGGCGTTGCTCTGCTATGCACACAAGCATCTCATTCCTTGAGACCACCAATGTCACGAGTAGTGGCCATGTTGTCGGGAGATGTTGAGGTCAGTGATGTCACTTCTAAGGCAGGCTACCTAGCCGATTGGAGATTTGATGACATCACCAGATATGTTGAGGTCAACGATGACACTTCCAAGCTAGGCTACATAACTGACATCGCCACTTGTTCTCAAGCCAAAGAGACGGGCTCCAAGATTTCACCCGGAAAAACCGAATCTCAGCCAATACTTGGATCCAAGATCAGTTTTGGAAGAAAACAATATCTCTCTGATAGCCATAGTGATGTTTGTATTAGCTCTTAGTTTTTGTGTGGGTGTTGAAGATAATTTTTGTTTTGTGGGCTTATGTAGTGAACCACTGACCGGTTTAATTTTACTGGTCAGAGTTAATTGGACCGAACCGAATCCGAAGATGAGGATCCTTCCGTCGAGCTGTCAATGTCGTCCGAGTTGTATTTGTCTGAAAGCGATCTGACTTTGGATAATATACTCAAACAGCCAGCCAGCTCAATTGTTTATGATTAAAAACCACGTGCATTTTGAAATTTGTTATCCTTTCTATTTCGTTTTGGTTATTTTTTGGTAGGCATAAAATTCAAACTTGCTTTTTAATTGGAAACCTGGTTGATTCTATATGTGAATTTCAGTTACTGTCTATTCTTGACTTTATGTGTGTCCCTAGTTAACTCTTTGCTTTTTTTTTGTTCACGAATTAACTCAGGCATTGTGTTAGAAATATTGATAAATTACAGAGAAATATCCTAAGATATCATTAAAAAGGTTTTTTATCATAGATTTAGTATCCATTGATTAAAATGACCAAAATAATTTATTAAAAATAAAAATAAACGTATATTTGTAGGGTTAAATAATTTACGTTTAGAAAGTAGAGTTACGAACTATGATTTTGAAAGTGAGGTTTAAATTTTTGAAAAGCAAAACGTAAAATACAAAGTTTGAAAAGAGTTTCAAAAACCACTTTTGAATTTCAAAAATAATAATAAAAATTTTGAAATAAATAAAATTATAGAAAAAAATAAATTTGAAAACATGTAATTCGGAACCATAAAAATAAAATTAATTTTTCTTTATTTGTTTTTATATATTTAGGATATGGGAGTATTTTGCCTATTTAATAAAATATTTTGGTCATTTTTTAATTTAGAAGTTCTTTTTCTGATCAAAACTTTCAAAAGGTTTAAGTAAGAGAATTATCCTAAATTATTTCGCCATAAAAAAAGCAAACTATCTCATGTGGAGATTAACGATAAAAAGACAATGTCGTTAAAAAAAAGGCAAACTTGATGAAGTTGTGACTATTTTATGTTGTGGTTATAATTTTCTGATTATGATTTGTTAGTCATGTTTGTGATTTTAGTTATTACTAAAGGATTTATTGACACATCGACAGTAGATTTGTAAAATTATACAACGATTTTAAATTTCAAAAAGGACTATAAGATATTTCAAACACGTTCTTTAAGCTTGATATATGTAAATAAGAGTTTGTTTATAATGTTAAGTTGTTGGCTACCAAATATCCTTCCAAAAAGTTGTTAAAAAGATAATCGAAAGATTCCACAAAAGCACATAACATTTTTTTAAAAATCAATGTATTTTAAAAATATTTTTCCGATGGCTATGCTGCAGACAAAATCGTATGACTTATCAAACCGATTCAGAAAACACTAATTATATAAATAGTTTAACAATGTTGGTAAAATGTTAAATTGGTTTGAGTTCAAAATAAGACTAATACCAGTTGGCTCTATTTTTAACTATAATATAGTTTAGAGTAAAAGTACTTCAATAATACTTTATTTTTCACTCTATAATAAAATGAAAACTAGATTTACTTCAAATATATAGTAACATGTTTATTTTTTTTCATCATTCTATTTTTTACTTTATAATACAGTACCATTTGAACAAACTCTAACTCTATTATAGAGTTAGTTACTCTATTTTAAAGAAAAAATAAAGTAAATCATTAGAGATGGTCTAAAATCATCTAAAAACACTCTATAACTTTAAATATAAAGTTTTTTTGCTTTCTAAAATGGAACCTCAAATTTGAATAGTGAAACTTCACATATAAAGTGTCACTACTCAAAATTTCGAAATTGAAATTTCATATTCTTATTTGTATTTTAGCCCTTACAATTATATATTAGATTTATAATTTTTAATTATTATGTCATTTATCATTTTTAGTCCTTGAAAATTTATAACTCATAAATATTAATTTTCTTTTATAATTTAAATATTACATATAAATTAAGTATAAAGTTTGAAGTAAAGATTTAAAATTTAAAACTAGATTTAGACTACAACAATATTACAAAAGAAGCTTAACAAATGCATTACTTAATCATATATATAAGTATTACGAAAATATATTTTAGTGTAACATTTTATTAATTAATTTTTCTATAATATTTTTATATATGTGCTATTTGCTTATACAGATTTATGAACGAAAAATAATTATGATAAACATAAAGACTGTAGTATAAAATATAAATACTTCTGAAATAAAGTTTAATTTTTTGATTTTGGAGAAAATTATCTTTTTGGAACACTGGAGAAAACTACCTTAAAATTTCAAATATGATTCTGTTGTATCATTGGTTATTTCTTGACATTCAATATTACAACAAATTAATGAAAAACTAATTTTCAAGCACATTTATTAATTTGATGAGAACATTTGTGTGGATGGATAAGTACTTAGTCAGCCAAAGATCCTACTTTAGATGCCTTCATCAATGCAGTTGCTGCCGTAGAAGGCGTCTATTCGAACAATACGATTTCTGTTTCGTTTTACAATCCAAGCTATCAAGAAGGGAAATGCCCAACCACAAGTTGTTAGAAACCAAATCATTAACTCTTGTTAGAAGGTGAACAAAATACTAGAGTACTGCATTAAACACTCAATGACAGCTTGTAACAAAAAAAACAAAAAGCAGAATAAATACAAAAGAAAAAAGGATTCAATGTGTCGGCTTATATTTTAAATCCAAGAAAATAAAATGTAAGTACATGATGTTACAGCTATGAGACAGCCCGGTAATCATAAATAAAAGGGGAAGGTTCTAAGGTTGGCTTTGGCTTTTCATACAGACATGCACAGATCCTTTCCCATGTAAATATAACGTTATTATGACGTGTCAATATTCCATTGGTTTTCGATATTTTGACTAGTTACGTAAGTGGGAACGCAGTTCTGCAGAAATATAGGGAAACACTTATCCATTTCGGAAACATTCTGATCCTCGTTTCTTATTCAACTCCATGGGTCCCCACTCACACTCTTAAGACATTACGAAGTTGACACCGTGTCGGATTGTTATTGGTTTTGCGTTGCTCTGGCCCCACCTTGGCCGACGAATATGTCTGCCTGTCTGGATAAACTATATTTTGGCGCAATACCTGTTGGGATAAACTAGCTTAAAAGACATTTTAATTTGGGATATGAAATTCATTATTTTGATGTTTTTTTGGTCAAAATTATATTTTTGATGTTTTTTTGGTCAAAATTATATTTTGATGTTTATATTTTATAATGAAATTTATTTTATTGTTGATTAAAAAAAGGTAGATAAATTTTATTTTGTTATTGATTGAATTACTTGAAGATAAATAGTTAATGATATTTTTTAAGTTAGGTACACAATTCAAAAATATTAATTAATGAGAATAGAAGAGCATTAAATAATATAAAACTATTTTCCTGGAAAAGATTAAGACCACCAAAGATTCAAAGAATGCATTTTGGAAGGTAGTATATATCAAAGAAAAAAGTGGTTTGCTTTATTTTTTGTTTACATAAAAGACATAACCTTATTTAATTTACACCCACGCGCATGGTCCTTTCGAATAGGGGAAGAGAAACTACAGCTGTGAAATTAGTTTTTATTATTTAATTATATCCACTGGACTTGAATATCTTTTATTAAATCTTTTTTTTAATAAAAAATATGAAAGAAAGAAGAAAGAGTCTTATCGGATACGTCGGATCCAATCTCCCAATCCGCATTGGCTTTCGAGGCAACGTGGGACGTAAAAAGAACACCTTTAGGTTCAACATTATTTACTTTACCAGCCACTGGGTCTTAGGGTTAGTGCGCGTCCTAAAACTGTATGAAGATAACGTGTGCATGTTGTTCAAAAAAAAACGTGTGCGTATGCATACACTTCAATGTTTTTTTTTGCATAATCCATAGGTTTATAAATCTAACAAACAGAACTAATAGATAGTATTTAGGCAGGCAGGCGACTAGCCATTTCTGATCACCAGTGGATATTGGATAACACGATAAAATATGTTTATTTTTCAAACCGTGTGTGTTTTTTTGTCAACTCAAACTGTGTTTCAACTTTGTACTTTGGAGTAGTTCTTTTAATTAATCGATTCACATGATTTTTACCGTACTCTTTATTCAGTTAATTATGTTATCGTTTGAACTAAAAATATTATTTCAGAATATTCTTTAGAATAAACTGCATCAGATGGATTAGGACCATTAAGTATTTAATTTTCTTTGTTATACTATTGGTATTGATTAATACTGTTTTTCAGATTTAGGTTCAGTCCTCACATGCTTCAGAACATTACCATCAGAAAAACCATGTGCTAATGATTAATGAGACATGCATTTGCAATATAGTACTAATCATGTTAAAGGCTATATATATACTATTCATATTATACGTCAATGAAATTTAACCAAAAAATGTAACAAAAGCCATGGTTTGAATTTGTCTCCTTTTCAAATACTTCTAAACACTGGGATAAAAGTTAAACTGTAAGTACAAAATTTTTATTATATATTTATGTAAATGGGGACCCCATAATATCCATTTAACCCCAGACAATAAGATAAGATGCGAGTTGGTAAATCTAATTAAGGAACTCTTATATTAATCTGTTCTTTAGTGTAAAATACAAAGTTTGGTCCACCACACCCCACACACTAATCTACCAAACCCAATACTAGTCGATGAAACGGCAAAGGGTATCATCGTAATTTCCTGCGGCGGCCTCCTAAAGGACTTATCCAAAACATTATCGCCAAAAGAACGTACAGAGCAAAAGCTACGATATGATAACATTATTAAATTTCAAAATATAATACTATATAGTAGCAATATATAAAAAAGCAAAATAGATCGTTAGAAAACGTGTATATATTTTTGCGCATGTATAAGTTTTCTTTTCTGGAAACCTCATTTTTTAAATTTTCTTTCTTTTTTTTTTTTTTGCTTCCTCTCTCTCTCTGAATCTTTCTCTTTGAGTGCTGCGAATATCCGAAAGAGTTCCGAGTCTCTTTCGTCTCTCCTTCATCTTCGCAAGCTTTCCATTAATCTGTTTGACGACGACAATATCATTAAACATCGATCAAGAATCGACGACGAAGGTGAGTCTCCGGCGACATCTCCGTCGAGATCAGAACGACCTTTTTATTTGTCTCTTCTCCTCTTTTAATTTTTTTTATAGAGCTGTCTTTGATGAAAACGGTAAAAACCTCGATGTGCTCTTGATCTGTTTATGGTATAATCTTAGGATTTGATTAGGCTGTTAATGATAGATTAATTAGGATCTAATAGCGTTTTAATGAAATAATCTACAGACTGCAAAACGACAACGTTTTGTAAGGTACTCTAACCAGACACAAGCTCTTAGTTTCTTGTCTACATGGTTAATCTTTTTTTAATTAACATCTAAATGGTAAAAGTAAAACTTTGTGTTGCTGATCTGTTTATGGCATAATCCAATGCTTCGATTAGACCTGACAATGATGGTTAATTAGCATCTAATATCTTCCTAATCTCTTTATTGGTAGATAGTAAACGATATCGTTTTGTGAACAAGACACAAAGCTCTTGTATTATCTGTTTATGGTATAATCTCATGCTTTGATTAGACCTGACAATGATGATTAATTAGCATCTAATAACTTTTTTAATCTCTTTATTTACAGATTGTAAAAACGGCAGCGTTTTATTAGGTATACGAACAAAACCACAAGCTACTTAGCTTTTCTTGTCTACATTGGTTAACGAGAGCCCGTGTGAATTTTCTCGACGTATCATCTTGGGACCTTCTAGACATTCCTCCAACAACTCCAAGACCTCTCCCACGCGCCATGACCGTCCCTGGAACCGAGGTAACTTCTTCCCCACGCGAGAGGAAGATCATCGTGGCCAACACGCTACCTCTCCAATCCAAACGAGACTCCGAAACAGGCAAATGGACTTTCTCATGGGACGAAGACTCTCTCCAGCTCCAACTCAAAGACGGCTTCCCTCCCGAAACAGAGTTCCTCTACGTCGGCTCTCTCAACGCAGACATCTCACCAAACGAACAAGAAGAAGTCTCCCAAACCCTAATCACCAAGTTCAACTCCGTAGCCACGTTCTTACCCAAAGACCTCCAAGAGATGTACTACCGCGGCTTCTGCAAGCACCAGCTCTGGCCTCTGTTCCACTACATGCTCCCCATGTTCCCGGACCACGGAGACCGTTTCGACAGGAAGCTCTGGCAGGCGTACGTCTCAGCCAACAAGATCTTCTCCGACCGTGTGATGGAAGTCATCAACCCGGAGGACGACTACGTCTGGATACAGGATTACCATCTCATGGTCCTCCCTACCTTCCTGAGGAAACGTTTCAACAGAATCAAACTCGGTTTCTTCCTCCACAGCCCTTTCCCTTCCTCTGAGATCTACAGGACGTTGCCCGTCCGGGACGAGATCCTCAGAGGCTTGCTGAACTGTGATCTCATCGGATTCCACACTTTTGACTACGCGAGACACTTCTTGTCTTGCTGCAGTAGAATGCTCGGTCTTGATTACCAGTCTAAGAGAGGACACATTGGTTTAGATTACTTTGGTAGGACTGTGTTCATCAAGATACTCCCTGTCGGTGTCCACATGGGGAGGTTGGAGTCCGTTCTCAACCTCCCTGCCACCGCGGCGAAGACTAAAGAGATTCAAGAAGAGTTCAAAGGGAAGAAGCTGGTTCTTGGCATCGATGATATGGACATCTTCAAAGGGATTAGCTTAAAGCTTTTAGCGATGGAGAGTCTCTTCAACACGTATTGGCACCTGAGAGGGAAAGTGGTTCTTGTTCAGATAGTTAACCCTGCGAGAACTTCCGGTAAAGATGTGGAAGAGGCTAAGAGAGAGACTTATGTAACCGCTAAAAGAATCAACGAGCGGTATGGGAGTCCTGGTTATAAACCTATAGTGTTGATAGACCGTCTTGTCCCGAGGTACGAGAAGAGCGCTTACTACGCTGCGGCGGATTGCTGCTTGGTGAATGCGGTGAGAGATGGTATGAACTTGGTTCCTTATAAGTATATAGTCTGCAGGCAAGGAGGGAATCTTAAGGAGGACTCATCTCCTAGAACAAGCACACTTGTTGTGTCTGAGTTTATTGGATGCTCGCCTTCTTTGAGCGGTGCTATTAGAGTGAACCCATGGGATATGGATGATGTTGCTCAAGCGGTGAACTCAGCTCTCAAAATGAGTGAAGCTGAGAAGCAACTGAGGCATGAGAAGCATTATAATTATATCAGCACTCATGATGTTGGTTATTGGGCGAAGAGCTTTATGCAGGATCTTGAGAGGGCTTGTAAGGATCATTACAGTAAACGTTGCTGGGGGATTGGGTTTGGATTAGGTTTTAGGGTTTTGTCGCTGTCTCCTAGCTTTAGGAAGCTGTCTGTGGAACACATTGTTCCTGTTTATAGAAAAGCGCAGAGGAGAGCTATATTTCTTGATTATGATGGTACTCTTGTCCCTGAAAGCTCCATTACTCAAGATCCAAGCGCTGAGGTTTTGTCTGTTCTGAAGGCTCTTTGTGAAGATGCTAAGAACACTGTGTTTATTGTTAGTGGAAGAGGACCAGAGTCTCTGAGCGAGTGGTTGTCTCCTTGTGAGAATCTTGGAATAGCTGCTGAACATGGATACTTCATAAGGTATGTATCTTGTCTTATACTTTACATGGATGTTGTGACTATAGTCTATATACTTAAAAGAGAACATGTTTTGTTTGTGGGTGTTTAGGTGGAATAGCAAGAAAGAGTGGGAGACTTGTTACTCGTCGACGGGTACAGAGTGGAAGGCAATAGTGGAACCTGTTATGAGATCATATATGGAGGCAACAGATGGGTCTAGTATAGAGTTTAAAGAGAGTGCTCTTGTGTGGCATCATCAAGATGCTGATCCAGACTTTGGATCTTGCCAAGCTAAGGAGCTTCTTGATCATCTTGAGAGCGTGCTGGCGAATGAGCCTGTTGTTGTCAAGAGAGGTCAACACATTGTTGAAGTAAAACCACAGGTAAGCATAAAAATGAAACTTCACTTACATTCACAAACATGTAGCTTAAGAGTCTTGTTTCTGACTCTAAATGATTTTTCAGGGTGTAAGCAAAGGTCTTGCTTGTGAGAAAGTAATAAGAGGAATGGTTGAACGTGGGGAGGCGCCAGAGATGGTGATATGCATAGGAGATGATAGGTCGGACGAGGATATGTTTGAGGGTATGTTGAGTACTGTGACAAATCCAGAGCTTCTGATTCAGCCAGAGGTTTTTGCTTGCACTGTTGGGAGAAAACCGAGTAAAGCTAAGTACTTCTTGGATGATGTAGCTGATGTGCTTAAGCTACTAAAAGGTTTGGGGGATTCATCATCGAGCTTAAAGACCATATCTCACACAGAAGTTGCATTTGAAAGCATCATTTAAAAGTGGGGGAAGTGGCAAAAATAACCAGAGTTTAAATTTACTTAACATCAAAATGTAAAAAAGAAAACGAGAAATGGTATTTAATCTGCTTCTGAAGGATTATTGTTTCTTGGTTTTAACTATTGTTTTTGGGGTTAAATTAGGATTTGGAGTTTCTTTTTCTTTCTTTTTCTGTATAGAATTAGAAACCACTTTCTTTTTTGTTTCTTGAATTTAATTCACTTGTGGCCTCGCTGACTTCAAGATGTAGTCAGAGGGATCTGAATGTCTGATCATCCGGCTAGTACAATTGTCGATGTGAGAGCCAACTAAAAGAGTAATTGTTTCATTTGTTTGTAGTTTCATGACTTGCCCATTATTTCCCAATAAGTTTAACATTTTGAAAAAGATTAAAAGAACTATTCAAATAAATTTTTATTTTTATTAATTATATTTATTTAAGTAATAGTATTTGATATAAATAAAAATATTTATTAGATCAATGTATTTTATAATTAATAAAAAATTTAACATAAGTATGAATTGGGAAAATTCTAAAAATGATATATTTTGTGTAACAAAAAATGTTGAATTTTTTTTTGTGAGATAAGAGTAAATTTGTTTTTACTCATGAATCACGATCTCCAAGGATTTTAATCCCAGTGCCTTTTTTTCCTTTTGCCAACTCAATGGGTAACACTGATTTAGTCCACATATAACTCAACTTGCTTATTGCAACCACATGAGGCTCAAGCTTCACCTAACTATCAACTCTCTCAATTCCAAAATGAAGGACACAAATCTTGTTTCTATAAATTTTAATTGCAAGGCAAAAAATATTTTTTTTGTTCACCGGCAAAAAATAACTAGAAATTATGTTGTCGGCCATCCGGTAATTTTTTTTAAACGTTTCACCCTATTTTAAGAATAAAACGATGGTATAATAATTTTCTATATTCGAAAACTCATCTATATAAATAACCGTTTAATGGGTGGACTACAATTTTAGTAAGCGCTTTTTCTGTATCAAAATTTGAAAACTCACCATTTTGTTCATTAGTCTTGGGGAAATTTCACTTATATCACTTTGGTGATACTACTTTTCATGTTTACCATCAACAAAAAGACATTTTCAAAAATACTCTAAATTTTTGATAAAATAACACTAAAATAATTTTTCAAAATATTTATAAAACATGTATAAACCCAACCCAAATCTCTTAATACTAAATCCTAAACACTAATCACTAAAGCGTAAACCCAAATGTTTATATATTTTTGATTGAGGGTATTTTTGAAAAGCGATACTTAACTTGTGGTATTTTTGACAATTTCTCATTAGTCTTAGAAATCAAATTTCTTTGTCTTTTTGAATCAAATTTTATTCAATAAATCTATCAATTTATGTATAAATATAAAATGAAAATAGGGTTATAAGTCATGTAACCTTTTGGAAGTAGATAAATTGGAAATGTTTGTTCTATATTTACTTTAAACAGTCAAAACTATAAAAAGGCATATTTAGGATTCAAACTCATAATATAGAGCTCAACTTAGGCGATTTAGCCACTGCATCTGCATTAACTCATCTCTTAGTGTTTACTTATGATATATAATGCATATACAATAATACAGGTAAAAGGTTTAAAAGAAATTTTGAATATTTAATTTACTTCAGTTTTCTGTTAACTTCATGTTTTAAGTGATCTTGAACATACATATTTCCTTTATGAAACTTTTAAATCTTCTTTTCTCAACGAATATTGAATTTCTCAATTTTTGAACTCTTTACTCGATTCTCTTTATTTCTTTTAATTTCTTCTAAAAGCATAATCTTCTTGTTCACTTGATGCTAGTTCCAACTCTTAGAAGTAAATGAATGACACTTCCAATAATCAACATCCAAAGTTGCGATAATCTAATGAATCTCAAAAGTTTTATCTCCCTTCTTTCAGATTTTGACCAGAAATATTGTGTGATATACTATAGACTCCATCAACACCTACTTGTGCTTACATTTTACTTGTAGACGAATGACATTTTAGAGTACATCAAATCATCTTCTCGACAAAACAAAATACATTGTTGCACAAGATAAGACTCCCAATTATATGCTCCCTTGATATTGGCAATGCCTATTCCATATCTATAAATAAAATATGTAATATCACATATACATTTAGGTATGACAATGTTTGAGACGATGTTCGTAGAAGTAGATAAGATTGAATTGGGTGAACCAATCGCATATGGGATACCTGATGTAAGAAAAAAGCAATAATCAAAACAACAAGTGAATTTTATAGATCTATAGACAACGCTAGAATGAATTAAGGACCAAGGTGCAATAATATATGCTCTGTTTGACTCTCTAGACGTGATTCAGTTACATATGTAATTTTACAGTGAAGCATCAGCAGTATAGAAGGCATTACTAGTCTATCTCACATACTTATTATGAGCATAACAGTGAGAACACTAATGAGATAGTCTTTGGGGCGGTCCAAGAACAGAGTAGCAAGCGCGTGGCAAAGTCTATAGAGTCTGGAAATCTGATTAATAATTCTAGAACTCAGAAGAATCTTTACTACAGAGCTCATTATGTTAGTTGCCCATATAGTTACTATCCAGATACTGAAAGCCTCTGTTGTGAGCTTCAGTCTTATTGAATTATTATGCAGAGAAGTTACAAAGTTTTGGGTATAGGTAGGGTTTTCGGATTTATTGAGAGGGAATTGGGAATGTGTGCTTAGATGTTCTTGTCTTGTAAGAAAAGTTGCAAACTATTTTGTATTGAGTAACATATATATATATATATATACGTTTATTGTGAGAAAGTGATACTGACATACTGTGATTGCAATTTGGATTGAAGATTCATACTTCTAACATCTTTAAAGCTTTTCATCTTGTGTCAGTGAGATTATTCCACTTCAGTAATTTACAATTAAAGGAGAAGCGAGTCTACTCCAAACGGTTTTGAATATTGGTTTACTATCTTGACGCCAAACATTTAGGATCTAAATGGTAACAAAAGGAAGGATAGAAAATAATTAATTATTCTTTTCTTTAATATTTAAACTATTTTCAAAGAATACTTGTTTTCTAAATGTTTTTGATATTCCTTATATTTAAGGAAAATAATTAATTATAGTTTTTAATATTTAAACTATTTTCAGAGAACAGCAAGTAACAAATATTACTCTTTATTCCTCCTTTTTTTTCCTTTTTACTCTTTTTTTCATCCTATTGCTCTTTTCCTATTTTTCTTTTAATGGTTGACATTAGATCCCTTCTGAACATAATTCGGTAGTGTTAAAATTTTGGTAGAGAATATTTAGTTATCATTTATCAGATGCAAATAAATGCAACCAGGGATGATTACAGATATAAGAGACTAAAACAGTTTATGAAAATGTGGTTCTTTAAAATCTCGGCCAGGTCTCTCCAGCATTCTCCACTACTCATTGTGAGAATGTAACTTAATCTTAATGTGTATGTGGAAACCATGTATATTCAGAAGTAACATAAACTTAGTTTGTGTAGATATAGATAATATGAAAGTACTTTATAACATCTAATATTAATCACTGCTACCATACGAAGGCCTTTTAATGGATGGAACCAAGAAGTTCACAATCCATATTGTAGAATTTTCAAACTAGTGAATTTTCAATAATCGGATAAACATACAAATATTAGATAATCAATATAAATAAAGGGAAAATACGACATTAAGCAAACAACAAATGACAATTCATACACGGAAAAATAAACTTCCACACCATAGCTTATATGACAGTGAGGAGAGGAGGAAGAAGAAGAAGAATAAGAAGAAGAGTAGTGTTAGGATCTTCAGAGAGAGTACATATTGGATAGTGCTTTAAGGAACCTAATCTTCAACTTCAAGTGGACAATATAATCGACGGTTTTAGATAAAAGCAGATCCGGGTGGTTGCATCTTTTCCCACCCGGTATCAGTATTTGGAGCTTTCTCACCTTAACCCCAAGCAACCCCGATCCTGATCCAGACCCAGTCCCATGACCCCTTTTGTTGTTGTTCTTCTTGGCAAACGTCTGCTTCACCATCCTCTTGTTTTTCTTTGACTCCTCCATTGCCTTTCTGTGTAATGACTAATGACAACACTTCAAGAGTTGTGATGCAAACGAACGTGCGGGTGGTCCATATTTATAGTCTTTATGCTTCTAAACCATTCAGAGTTTTTTTTTTGGTTATGTTATTTATATTCGTGCAATCATAGAATTTGTTGTTTTTAACGTGACCGCTTACCTCCATACGCTCAATCCATTTGTCCTTTTTAATTGTGTGATTAGAAAGCATTATCCATTACAAATATATGTATTAATAATGTCGGTCGTAAAATTTGTATAGTTAATATTGCACGGGTTCAATTATTACCAAAACGTCAAAAGATATATGTAATCACGTGTGCTCGATTCACTATCATTTGTTTTGTAATAGGCATATCCAGTCCCAATTTTGGTCCAGTTCGGTTCTTCTGTATTTCGATTTATAAAAATTAACAACCATATTAGAATTACATTTGATTTAGATTGGTTCAGTTTATATAACTATCGATTTTCGTTTATTCGGTTTTATACCAAATAATAACTATATTTTTCGTTTATAAAGAAAATTTAGATCATATGATTAGATATCATATTTATTTAAACATAAATATATACCCTTTACTCTACCTTTTAGTATATAATATTTTTAATTTTATTTAACTATCAAAATAAAAGTAAGAAAATAGTAATATCATAATATTATTATGTAACTATATATTAGCAAAATAATTACCAATTAAAAATATGATGTAATTAACTTTCTGAAAATGAGAAAAAATAAAATAACATTTTTAATTTAAACAGAATAAGAAATTATTAAATTCAAAGTTTAACTATGAACATCATATTAATAAAATATTTTTTTCAACATGAATAAATTATTTATATATTATTAGAAAATTTGTATATATATATAGATATATATTAATATGATATTCATAATTAAACTGGTATTTATATATTATTAGAAAAATGTTATTTATATATTAACAGTTTTCGGTCTAATGGTTTATATATATCAGCTATATCCATACCCTATGGTTACTAAAAATAACTTTCATATGGTTCGTTCGGTACTACTAAATTCAAACCATATTTTTTTTGGTTTGGTTTGGTTTTACCAGATTAAACACCTTCACTAATGCAATCATGTAATATATATATATATAGCTCTGTTTTAATTGGTTTTACCTATGTTTCTATATCAACATTATAAATATACAATAAAATGTTAAATAAGAAAAAAACTAGGATGATTACCTCCTGCGGAACGGCCAGAGTAGCATAAAATATAGTCAAATTGTATCAATCAACAAGATGTAGTAACCCATGCTATATATTGTATAATTTTTATGTTTTGTGTGTTTTAGTTAGACTTATATTATTATTTTTACTTATACTATTTCATAACTTAACAAATTATAACAGTTTCGCAAACGCCACTATACATTAAAATTTTCACTGTAGGGTCCTCACTGTAAAGGTACTCACTGCGTAGTCTTATAATGTATGCCCCAAAACATATTATTTCTTTCTATCACAGGTTAGCGTTTTAAAGGTGAGAAAGATAGAGAATTTTTTTTTCATCTCCTTCGGTTTAATGTTTTGTTAACTACTGACATAAGATGTTGAAAAATAAAAAAGCTATACTAAGAAGTAAAATGAGATCAAAGATTTTGGCTGTGACTGGTAAGGTAACCATACGGAATGACGTTTTAAACACGATTCTGTAAATATTTTGTCAATCAAGAAAAACTAGCAAAAACACAAATTTGAGTTTTTCTGACAAAAATACAAAAGGAAATTGTATTAAGTGGAAAAGTGAGTTTATTTGCTTATTTACATAACTAATATTTTCATGTTATTAAATTATATGATAATGTCATTTAAATTTTTTTAAATAAATAATCATAATTTTCTAGTAATAAATACTTATGTTGTAAATAAAATTATACTATAATTTATTTCATAATATTATAAGATGCCAATCTACAATTAAAAACCTATTGAAAATAATACGTTTAATTATTTTTATTTTTTGTTATAAATTAAATATCGTGTAAAATGGTTTAATATGTATTCCACCATTTCAAAAAAAAATTAAATTAATTTTTTTACAGCTTAATTTCTACAATTTAATTATTTTTTCTACCATTCAGAGATTAAGGGATGGTTATCAATTGGACCTTTTATATGAAAATGAGGTAGTTAATGCAAAATGTGTGTGTTCCGCGGAGTTGGGGCGTACGTGTTGTGTTGTTAAATATTTTTTGGCCGACACTATACAAAGTTTCTAAGTGCCAACTGGACACTATGCACATGTTTCGACAGCTTAGCTTAACTTTAGCAAGCTCTCTTTTGTAGCCATCGGTTCTCGACATTGACGTGATATTTCCTTTCACCATGTCTCTCTCTCACCGATGTGCATGGATAAGTCCACATAATACGTTTAAATTATCATTGTTGATATATGGGATGGGGGTAGTATAATCTACGTTGAACAAAAATACACAACGAAACAGTAATTTCAGTATAACGTATTTTTAGATCGATGTATATAACCACACGTTTGTTTAAAACAAAGAAAATTAATAACCTTTATACGAATAATAACGATTAGCTTAATTAGGAATTTGAATCTAAACAATATCTTTTCTTTTTTTTCTAAAATCTGATAATGGTTATAACAAGACGTGATGAACATTTTGAAAGCTAAGTTCAAAAAAAAAAAGACGTGATGAACACAAAATACGTGATGAACACAAAATGGACCACCATATATATGATTCACATGCATTTGTATGTTTGATAGCGGGATTGATATAGGATGAAGTCAAGTGGCCTTTAGCTTCGAGCTTAGGGCTTTGACAACCTGACCAGATGGCTATATGTGAGTGACTACTGACCAATGGGGGTTTTGCTGCTATTACCCTCTTCGGCAAATCGACGTGGCTGACGTGCCACATGGGTCCCTTCCTTAGACACATTGCTTATACAACACACGTTTCTCACCGTTCGATGATTGCCCATACTTATATCCTTTCCATTGCAACTGCATGGTTCTATAGATACTTTTAAATGATTTTATTTAGATGATCATAGATTGTTCATGGAAGTGGAAATGCACCGCAGTCTACGGCAACAGGTCCCTACTATTTTATGTTTCCCCCTTTTGGGGCTTTTTTGTTAATTTGGCGGGATTTCGGAACAATTATTGGAAATACATTTTTCTAATGTCATTATAGTCATTTTTTGGGAAGTACAGTAATTTTTTTTGACAAAGGGCTTCAAGTATAGTAATTCCGACATGATTTTTATCTACATTCATATAAAGCTATTCAAAACAGCTAAACTCTTCTCTTCTCTTTTCAAAACTGATAGACGATTCCTTAACATTTCTCTACAATATTTATTACACTTACAACTTCTTTTTATTACAGGTGAATGAAATTAAACTATTCCATTTTTAAACTAATTCCATTCATATTATTCCTTCTATTGTGATTCCATTAATTCCATTTCATGTTTACAATTTACAACTGATATATTTGACTTCCTGTGGGTAGTTATAAACTATACAAAAATAAGAAAACTCTCAAACAATTTTTTTTTTCCATTCTAGGTCATATATAGCTTCGAAAATTTTATAACAGAAAGAAAAATGAATGAAAAAAACTTGGTTGATGAGAAAATAACGATCAGTTAAGTTTCGGAAATCAAAACTACAATTATTTTCGATTTCAACACATAACATAATATACAGAAATACGCATATTCAATGTATCAGTTTTGAAAAGACAAGAAAAACGTAGCTCATAGTGAAATAGCTAGCTTTGTTTTATAAGAATGTTTAATTAAAATTATTTATGTAACTTGTGTTTTCAACAACATTTATTAATTAGAATATTGGGAAGTAAAGAACATACAAATATAAGCTTTGCAATTTAAATAAAAATAACATATCGAGTTGCTAACTGATTTAGTCTTCCTTCAGTTCGATCGTAATACATTTTCTTAAAAACAACTGTGAGGCTGTGAGTTGTAATTTTATGTGTGGTTGTTTGAAGTTGTAATAAGAAGTACGAATAGTTTCGATGTGAAAGATCTCTAGCGATATACTGTATTAGATATGTTGAATTTCAATATATACATGTCGCGCATTTTCCAATTTATAGGCTTTCAGATGTAAATTATTAATACAATAAATAATCGGGAAGCACATGATGTGTTTATTCAGTGAATATCAAAGTCTATGATCGCAACGATTCTTTGACCAATAAAATAACTTAATGTATGAATTGCATGATAGTGTAATATTCGAATACACTGAAAGACTGAAACTGATATGATATAGGTTTTCTATTCGGGGATTGGATCATTATCATCCTACATGTGCTTTTCCATAAACGTTAGCATGATTGAAGATTTGAAGTTTCTCACAAGAAATGTTGATTAAATTCATTTTGCCAGCTTCACTCCCATTTAGCCCATACGGATATATCTACCAGCTCAATAATTGTATAACATTCATAATTGTATAGCTATAGTATATTAATGAATTGATGATGATGCTCATGTGTTTGTTGCAACGTTTAGTTGGTTGGTTGCATCAACCAAAATTAACTCAATATTTACATATATGCATGCAACCCATACTCTCATGTGTTTTGGCCAGCTCAGTGTCGCCGTTTTCTAACATTCTTACAAAATAGATAGTAGAGCCATTTTAAATTGTGGATGGTGTAGTCGTGTAGATGCTCTCTAGTCTTTTGTTTGCGTATGTCGTACGTTAATATTTACCATGCAATTTTTCAAATAAACCCAATTTTATACTCCAAACCTAGATGCTAAACGCAAGGAGAATTAATACATTGGAGGTGATTGGTTAGATTGTAGGACTTGACTTTAACTTTAATTTTTGTCTACAGTTCTAAATATCACCAATCATGTTTTATATTAATTTTTAAAGCTAAATCCAAAAAGATAAAGTTATAGTCAAAACTTAAAAAAAAAATGGGTTTAGAAGCTTCATTTTCTAAAGTCTCATCTTTTTAGTTGTATGAAATTTTAAAACTACATTTCTTAAAGCTAAATCAAAATACTATACATACTAAAATCTAAAGTAAATTTTTACAACTCAACCAATCACCTCCATTGATGTTTTGCTTTCACGTTTTCGCTTTACCGAAGTTTTTCTGTAAAGAATGAACAACATGCTGTTTCAAAATTGTTATTTATTTTAGAATTGTTTCTTTTTATAGTGAGATTGAAAGAAAAATGTGGTTTAGAAAGTTTAGGAAACAGGCAAGCCGATAAAAATTTGGCCAAAATACTGTTATACCTTCTAGATGGACAGAGAATTGCACTTGTA
This sequence comes from Hirschfeldia incana, assembly GCA_026261945.1. NCBI lineage: Eukaryota > Viridiplantae > Streptophyta > Magnoliopsida > Brassicales > Brassicaceae > Hirschfeldia > Hirschfeldia incana. Next base: position 46,509 of record JABCMI010000087.1, on the reverse strand, counting down.
ATGTATATTTTGCTGGAAGTCCAAGTTAGTAGACACCAACGTCAGAATATGTAAGATCTACAAACCTAAATTATAAAACTATCAATGGAAACATGCATCCATTGATACTCCAGATAATGAAAAGCATTCCTTCTTCAGCATATTCCATCATTACTTTCTTTTATCATCTTTTCTTTCTTCTAATAATTAAGAGAAGTCTATTTTAACCATCCAAGGCCTAAACCAAGTGGCATTCCAACAAGCAATGAAATGTCAAATGATGGCCCATGTGCTTAGGGTTCACAAGTTTTTTCGTGTAAATATTCATGTTCTTTGCAAAAAATAAAATATTCATCCTTATGTAATGGAGAAAGTAATACTATCTCATCAATGGACGCAAAACATGTTTCCTTTGATAGTTTTGCAATAAAGGTTTGTAGATCTTTTTCCATTTTCCGACGTTGGTATCTAATAACTTGGGATTCAAGCAATAGACCACATATTCGCCCATGTCATGGTTTCATCTTTGTGGTCTAATCGAACTTCCTGTCAATCTTGGTGACAATCTAAAGTTATTTTTCCATTTCTTTATTTTTGTTGCGCAATAAAGCTCTTTTAATGAGCATGCTTATGATCTAGTTAAGTTCGATTAAAGCAAACATAAGCGTATATAGGATGTACTTACAGTTATGTGCTAAAATCGAGATTAATCCACGAAGCACTCGGTCAATGGTCAATCATGATTAAAATTGCAGTTACAACATTTCGGATTTTGTCCCCCGACCCTATGATAACTTTTTCAACCAATCACTATTAATTTGCTATTTTTACTTTTGCATTTGGCAATGACCACAACAAATGTAGTTCACGTAATTTGGTGTTGATTATTTTATTTCCTGCTGCATTTGTTGTTGGTTATCTAGTATAGTTAAAGTATGGATGTCCAGAGCGGCCAACTCAATTTCAGTCCAGATGAATTTTTTTGGTAGACATATGCGGGAGAACAACACCGTCTAACAACACGTGCAATTGGAGCAGTCGAACAAGGTCCGAGCTGAAAAATTATGGCCAGAATTGAAAAGTATAAGAAAAATTATGATTTTTTTAAAAAAAATATATCAGTTATGATAAAAAAAACTTTAATAAAACTTAAACATAATAGTGAATTTAGAGCTAATATTTTCAAAAACGAAGTCAAATACATGTAAACAAAACTATATATTTTTTTAATTATTCTGTTACATCGCTAAATATACAATTTTTTGAACAGGGTCCATAAATAATTTGAGACGGCTCTGCGGGAGAAGTCCAAATAGAACCATATCTAAAGAAAATCATGCCCAAATTCATTACCAATTTGGCTGTCTATGAGTCATAGTCAATACACAAAGTTTGCATAGTAAGTGTTACTTTGAAAAATAGTCTGAAAAAGAACCAATTCCGTTTTCCCTTGACGTCCGGTATAACTTCGAAGCCCAACACACACAGATCTTTCTGTCAAGAAATTATCATTTATGTTATTTGACAAAATTTGGGCCTAACTTAGGCCGCCAAATTTCACAGGCCATAGCAAGCATAGCCTACACAAGAGTAAACAAAGAAAGTAAACAAAACAAAACAAAACATTTTTCTTTAGTAATATACTAATATTCAATTATTCATATCAATATTTGTTTGATTTCTTGTAAATAGAGTTTAATTCTAACTAGCCAGATTTAGATCATAACTTGGCCCTAATACCATAGTGAAGAGCCGCATTGGTATTTGTTTTTTCTTAGTTGTTGAACCAAAAATACCTCCGATACAATAGTCAATAGAATAACATGTCTACTCTGATAGATTAATTGATTTCGTTATTTGCGTGGCCGAACGAAAGTATACAGTTTATAATCCAAAGATATTTTTTTATATATAAACTGCTTTCATCATTTAAGATGTATGGTCACTCAATTTGACGCAATGGTCAGAGTACTTAACCCATTTGACGGTCAATTATGTATTTAAGATGTACGTATTAATTGGGAATACTGTGTATTCGATATTTTCTGATTATTTTCTTTCCGATCAGTATGATTCAAATCACTGAATTATTGATGTTTTTGAGAAAATGAATAATTGATGTTCCGCATATGAATGGGTGTATAATCTAAATAAACATCATCAGAAACTTACTGGCCCAGCGTCAAACCAAAAATATTTAGGGATTTTGAAAGAAATTAAATAACGTAGAACCATCGTCATACCCTAACATTTTTGTTGGATGATTCTGAATCCACTAACCATTACAGTCTCAGTTAACTTGGACGAGAAATGGCACCTTTCTTCAATTCTTTTAAATAAAAATATCGAGTCATCAATTTATCATTATTCAAATTGGACCCCATCATCTTTATTTTTTCTTATGTGGGTCCTTAATCAACAGCAGCCAAGAGTAAACAAAATAGCCTGGTCCACCAAATTTACAAGATTTTACGTTGCTCATGTCAGCCAAATGCCTTGTCGTTTCTTTTTGTTTTCTTGCGCCTAAAATATTACTTCTCGTTCAATGATATTTTGAACAAAAAAACTTTGCTTACAATTTTAAAAGTTTGTTAGTGGAAGTTAAGGTAGAATCCCATGATAACTACACAATTAGGGACTTAATTACAAAGAAAGAGTTTCGTGGTCTGGTGAGACGCGCGCATGTTGCTACTAATACATCCTAATATCTACCAGTACTTACATATGTGAATGCATAATGATAATGATTATTAGGTATGCCGTTGTATGCATGTGTTACAAAAAAAAGGTATGGCGTTGTATTTAATGGTATACTATGTTCATGGATATGGATGTTTCGCGCTTCTCAACATCGTCGCCATCAAATATCATATCTTACAACTTGGTTTGATCGTTTTCAACCTTAAGAAGGGTTCTACACTCCTGCTTCACAAGAGATTCTTTTTCCTATTTCCTTGCTTGTGTATAAGTTAGTAGTAAGCTGCTTCAATTATCTTCATGTAAAAACTCTTCATCCCTTTTTGGGATTCATTCGGAAATGGTATCGTATGTTGGAAGGGAAAAAAAAAAAAAAAAAAAAATGTTTGACAAAAGCTAATAATGTTAGTTTCAGACAAGAAAAAAGTCTAGATGAGATATTTTTTTGTTGGATTTTGCCAAGCTTTATAAATTTCTCTTTTTCTTTAGATCTTTTTCACTATATACTATTTCTCAGTTAAGCATGTTTTCATTCATCTATTGTTCAGACTTCAGACTATCTATCTACTAGATTCATCTTTACTCGCTGAAAAAGCATGAACCAGAGTCTATAGATAAATTTCCAAACTGGCAAGCATATTTACTATTTAAAAAGTTTAAAGTTACAAGTCATTATTGTAGTAGTATAGTGGAAATGGTTGAATCATTGTTACTATCATGATAATTTATTCAATCACCAGATTATCCTTGCATTAGAACATCTTCAACTCATTGTTATACACATGCTATATTAGAAGACGAAAAAACTATAATTTATCTCTATTTCTTCTTAGATTGTTATATTCTTCCTTTATTTATAAAGAAAGAAATAACAGTCTTTTATTATAGAAGCATACCTTTTATTTTCAAATCAATCCTTTAACTTTTAAACATTTATAGTTATAACTAAAATAACTATTTTTGTATGGTAATACACTTTTATAAAATAGTATCACATTTTTTATTTACCTGATAATTTGAAGGAAGCTTTAGTTTAAACTAAATCATAATGTTATGAAAATCTTGTAAAACAAAAATGAATTCTGGTTAATTTTTAACTTTTATAAATAAAAGGTGCTTGTTGTGAAATGAAATATGTTCTTTTTGAGAATATTATTTTAAAGGCAAAAACTGAAGAATAAATTAGAGAGAAGCACATTCATACTGTAAAATTACTCTATTTTAGAGATAAAAATATATAACAAAATACACTGGAGATGGTCTTAGTCTTTTTAGATTTATCAGTTGTTCTTCATAATATATATCTATATTTTTTAATCAAATATGTTATGGAAAAAACACTGAATGTCTGAATATATACTCATGTTTCAGATGGCGATTCTATCATGATTTTTACCTATCTAAGTCGTAACATATACTCATGTCCAAACTCGGGATATTAAGAATAAACAACAAATGGGTCTTCATTAATCGCTGATTAGTTGATGATAATAATTAAGTCTGACGATATATAAGAACCTACGTACATTGCATATAAAATCTTGCTCTCTTAAGACGTTGTAAGAGGAGAAGCGCGACGTAACTACATAAATAAAATGTTTAGATAGCATCACACTATTTGGATTTATGTTTAATAACATGCCGATACAAAATAAAAGTAATATGACGTATACATGTTACCCTTAGTGCAATTGTGGAGACACTCGTGTAGCTTCATCACGCATGTAAAGTAGCCTCACCTCTATGTGAAAGGTTAATATCTGAAAAATAGACGATGATAAATAAATAAAACATGTACGACAATTCCACCTTCTATATATCATTGGAGAAATTAAACCAATAATTTCAAACTTTTTCCAATAGCGTTGAAGATCCGCTCCACCTCTCTTTCTCTCTCCTTCTTTCTCCACATCTATCTATATTTCCCTAGATCCGTGGAGCTACGAAACGTCGTGCTGTTTGTTTAATTTAGTATTCTAGAGATAGAGAGATGGAGGTGAGGGTTAGAAAGCAAGAGTTCGTGCCGTTTTTGGCAATGGTGATAATGGAGGCATGCACGATTGCTCTTACTATAATGGCGAAAACGGCTTTAACAGGAGGGTTGAGTCCTTTTGTGTTCGTTGTTTACACAAACGCTTTGGGATCTATTCTTCTTCTTCCATTTTCGTTCTTCTTCCACAGGAATGATAGGTTGGTCTTCGTGAATCCCATATAATTTATAAGCAAAATAGGTCCTCGCTAATCAATCTTGATTCATTTTGTGGTTTTTGTTTGCTTGATGATATTCATGAAGAACTGAAGCATCGATGTTTTCTTGGCCACTCCTTGTTCGTGTTTTCTTTCTAGGTTTCACCGGGTGAGTACATCACCTCTCTTTATTACTAATGTTTTCTCATGAATCTAGATTTTAGGAGCCAAACTTTTCTCCAATATTTTCCTTCGCAATAACAATAATATGAGGTTTAAAACCAAAATAATAATACAAGGTCCGTGTTGCTATATTCTATATACGTATCACAACCACAAGATGTTTGATTAATATTATATTATTATACGACATGGGTTTCAACGTCATCTAAAGAAAAAGAATAGACAAAATTGTAAACAACTATGCCTAAAAATATTTTGTATTTACAACATCGTGACGTTTCTTTGTGAGCGGCAAGCATCGCACACCATGTTTTTATTTGTATAACTAATATAAAAAAAATAATGATGCCTTCTCTCAAAAAAAAAAACTATTATAAGATAAATTAAAACCGCATGACGTTGTGTCTAGTTATTTTGTCCTCTTGTTAGCACAAACGTACTGAACTTGCATGAATTTTTAACGTACTTAGCTTGTAAATCATGCATGTACACGTACACGTACACGTACACGTACACGTACGCTGATTATATATATTGAAATATTTTAAATATGTGAAGGGTATTTCTGTTCCAAAACTTGGCATTCGTGGGACTAAGCTTCAGCTCACCCATAGTGGTATGCGCAATGGGATTACTCATTCCTTCTTTCTCCTTCTTGCTCAATCTTATTATCGGGTAAGTTATATCATCACATTAATTTCACAATCTGCATATAAATAAGATATAATTGTTTTTAATATATTATAACTAATGCTTATATAGAAGGAGCAAGTTGAATTGGAGAAACACTAGCACGAGGGCTAAAGTGATGGGAACAATAATTTCATTAAGTGGAGCCTTTGTTGAAGAATTGTACAAAGGTCCCTTCATAAGACCAGCTTCGTCTCCTTCCCCAAATCGTCTCCTTAAATCAATCCCTAAACTCCTGGTCTACTACAATCTTCCCGACAATTGGTTCCTTGGCTGTGTCTTTTTGGCCGCTGCTGTTTTTTCTGTCTCTCTTTTCAATGTTGTTCAGGTATTCTCAACAATAATATAAAACCATCTGATACTGAAACCATATGTGTGCAATTTATTAAAATTGAGGTTAATATTCTTATTGATCTTTGGCAGACAGGGACGGTCAAAAAGTATCCTCATGTTATGAAAGTGGCTTCGTTTTACAGCATAGTCGGGACGATCCAATGTCTAATGTTCTCATTGTTTATGGAAAGGGACCTAAGTGCCTGGAAGATCGAACCTAACTTCGATCTTTTCCTCATTATCGCCACGGTAATTAAATTTATTCACTTTTAAGCTAAAAAGTCTAATATAAAAACAACAACCAAGTATTCGTAGAGCTAAGTACGCTATCAAACATGTGTAACAAAAACAGGGTATATTCGGAAGTGTGATACGCACAAGCGTACATGTAAAGTGCACACAAATGAAAGGACCATATTACGTACCATTATTCAAACCTTTTGGTATCTTTTGGGCAACACTCTTTGGCACCAGCTTCTTCGTCAACAGTCTTCACTACGGCAGGTGCGTTAAAAGATTATATACTAATCATAATGATGTATTTGCATATAGTTATTATGCTTGAATATTGAGTGTATATTTGGTGCGTGTGTACAGTGTGTTAGGAGCAGCCATAGGTGGCGTTGGATATTACACAGTTTCTTGGGGACAACTGGAGGAAACTGAAGAAAAACAAGATCCAAAGGAAGAAAGAAAGCCCATCAAAACTATTTATCATCAAGAAGAAGAGGAATACAAAGTTCCACTGCTTCTTAGTCAAGAAGAAAGTCCTGTGTGAATTTTGTATTATCTACATTTTTTTCCTTAATAGAAGAAAAAGGAGGGTCGCTTAAATATTTTTGGCCCTTTATTTCTATTGCTTGTATAAAAAGATATGCGTGTGAGAAGGTGTTAAGTTGTCAGTGTCAATGGGAGATTGCTGAAGTAGGCTTTTTGGTCCGAAAAGCAAAACCCACCCAATGTAAATACATGTCTTTGGATATATAGAGCTCTTTAAGTCTAATGTATATATACATAAAGGAGGGTCGCTTATTATGTTATTTTGTATTGAAGGTTCTCGAATCATGGATAGATTGTATTCCCGCTATTAAGTCTAATGTATATATATATATATATATATATATATATAAGTTCTTACATATTTTTAGTTTTTTTATTGGTTTTAAAGACTCTAAAAAGCTAGCTTCGTCTTCTTAAGAACACTAAAACTCACCTCGTTCCTTTTTTACGGGGAAAGCTTTGATATAAGATTAGATGAATTCTTGATATATTACATATGGGCCTGATACGAAGTTTTAGTAAAGCCTATACTAGTGCGAGCGATACTATAGTTGTTGAGTAAAGGAGTCTTCCTTCTCTAATTTGGTAGAGGTTTCTATAGTATAAACTGGTTTTGCATGGTTTTGAGTTAAGGTCAAAGTAACTTACTAGTCATATATATCACTAATTAAAAAAAGGATTGTTTTTTTTTGGTTTGGTTCGGAGTATTGTTAAGCCACCACGAGAAAAACAACAAGAGATCAAACAAATCCATACAGAAACTTCGAAATTATTCAGTTCCAAAAAAAACTTGGAAACTATCCTTATAAATTAGTAACTTTAGCGACAATCCAATGTTTCAATCCCTTCACTTGTTGGTTATTTAACAGGGAAAGAAGAGATAAACAACTTGCAAAAGTTAAATCCATTTATTAGGAAGAATTGTTTTTTCGTTAACTTGTATTGGGTAAATGAAGATTCTCTTCACAAGAAATGCAAAACATATGGCTCTTGAGAGACAAAAAAATATGTGGGAAATAAAAGGCAATACTACATCCTTGGGTCTTATGCTCTGCACAAAGCCACAAATACAAAATCCGAAAAATACTTCAACATCTATACCCAAAAAAAACACCTGTAAAATTGCATTGGAAATCACAAATATTCTGTAAATTATGACGACTATCCCTTTCTGGCCAGTTGCCACTAAAAGAACGTGTGATTCCACAAAGTCATTTTTATAAACAATGACACCATAAATGGTCAAATATACATGACACCAATAAAGAATAGATTTCCAACTACTGTATATGTTTTTTTTTGTTAAACTGTAAATATCATAAATGAAAAAAAGTTGCCACAAATGAAAACTTAAGTCTGAAACCACCTTGGCAAAAAAGAATAAAAAACAAAATGGATCACAATTTTTAACCTACAAAGATCAATTTATCTCAACCAGATAACCATGAGTGAGTCGAAAAGTTTGCTGTGCCTCCTAGCTGAGATTATGTTCCTTAGCTCTTTATCAATGCCATAAAACACAGTTGCAGCCGGGATGGATGTCTTGTTGCGTACCAAGTTAATTTTGTAACTATATGCTATTTTGATAACATTACTACTACAACTCGACTACTACTTTTTGACGCAGTCCATCTACTAATCATTAATTAACGCAACTTATACATCTACATGCTACAGGCTTTCTAGATGTTATTGTATTGTCAAAAAGGCTTGCTAGGTTTAGTTGTACATGATAGATATTATAAACGACCACCGCTCACCTAGTATTGATATCGTGATATAGTGGTTGAAACACACATCCCATAACTAGAAAATTATCACTTTTTGTTTACAGAAGATTAACTAAATTTCAACAATATTAATAAGAAAAAAATATATATTGATCAAACTCAAGCCAACTACAATTTGTATTCCTACATCATTTAAAGAACCAAAAAAACTCTACATTTCAAAGAAAAATGATTGCACCTTTTATCATATGTAGGGCATGTATCATAGGATCACTCACACAACCATCCATCATCATTTAAACCCTCCATCGCCTCAACATCTCTATCATAATCTCGTTCCACGTGTCGACCGGACCAGGCAAACACCAAAGTAAACAATCATTATATATGAACCCTCTCCGGCACACGTTCTTGAACGGAAAATCGTACATCTACAGACCAGGATGTCCGTCTGCTCTCAACATTGAAATCGCCGTCACATCTATCGCGTCTATCCTAACCTCCGTCTCTACCGCAGTAGCTTTCGCTGCCATAACCTCCTCCATCTCTATCCGCCGCATCTCCAAGTTCAAACCTTCTAGAACATTCTCTTCCTTGTACGGCTCCATCATGTTACACGCGTCCAGACTATACCAAGGCCGGCCTTCTGATTAGTCTAACCTATGTCAATGCTGTTGATGTGCTTCAATTATTTTTGTCTTTCGTAAAAAAATATTCATAAGTAGTCTTTCTTTGCTTTTGCGTTGGAAAAGTCTAAAATAATCGCATCTAGTAATTTTGACTTAATATCAACGAACTGAGCAGCCAATTACTTAAAAAAATGGTTAGAACTATGACTAATTATTTTGGTCATCAAGTTGTTATAATAGCATTACAATTTAGGAAATTTTATAGTGAGTAACGTGTTGAGTTTCTTAAAGCAATAATGTTGCTAAGAAGATTTATTGCTGTGTTTTATATTATCTTTTTTTTTATTAGTGATGCAGCGCATCTTCAGACGATCTCATCTCCATGATCCTCATCGTGATTATGCTTTCCACTTCTTGGGCTTGTAAATAGTCTTGGACGTTTATTATCATTGTTAAAAACGTGCGGGTTAGGTTTCATTAGTATCTTTTATATAATTGTAATTTATCTCACTTTAAAAAACATCTATATATTGAATAAGAAAAACCCTGGAACTATGTTTAAAAAAAAACACCCTAGAACTCTCAACTTTTCTTCTTTGTTTTTCGGCATTCTTCAAATCAAGAATTATCAAGAACCCTCGTTTGAATTTGGAATCAACGGTCATCAAGTCCTTACGAGTCCTCGTCGAAGGACTATTCCTCTTAGAGCCGCTGCGCCAATTAGTTTTTTTTGTGGCTTGTCCAGTCTGAAATTTGCCAGATTGTGATAGCTTTTTACTCTGAGTATGTGAATTGACGGAGGTAGCTCTTTGCGCAGTGCATCGATGCCATGCTTTGTTCCTTGCACATGTCAGGAAATAATTGTCTGCGTCCATTGAAAATGCTCTTTGTCAATAGTATAACGCGCAGCGGTGTAATTTGATTATGTAAGCTAAATAGCTAATTTACTGTTAATCCTATAATAAGTGGTGACAACTGAACCTTTACCATTGTAGATCAAAGACTTCAAATTGTTAACAGTTAAAAAATTGTCTCTAGTTTTTTTTTATTGAATTTTAAGTTCTTCAAATATTTTTTTCCTTTTGGGCATTCGACAAATAATAACTATGAAATACTTTAAGATGGTCATAAAACCGATTAGTAGAAATGATTTTATCCACTAAAATGTAATGTTGTTTAACGATATGTAATTGTTGGGTTGGATTAAATGCAAAAAAAAATTAAAAACCAAATTTATGGATCTAATATAGTAATTTAGTTGCTTCAAATTTTAATCCGTAAGTAAGAGACTTGGTTAGATAATAATACTGGCCACTTCAATCATAATTAATAGCTGTAAAATGGTACTATATAGAAATTAGTATAGGATGAAACAAGCATTATGAGTACAACGCATGTATAAGATGGACTCAAACAACATGTAATCTTATGTGTTCTAAATTTGCAATGAGTGGTTCCACTTGTTGCTTCATCTCAGTTGAACTTCGGTCCATATGAGTTTTTCCATGTGACTCCTTTTTTCCGACCAATCACCTTAGTCTAATCATCCTCAATCACGGGTTATTACCCCCCCCCCCCACTAGTTCACACACTGCATTTTCAGTGGTATTTTAACACAACCGAATGATTTTGGAATTTTCTCAAATTTACAACGTTTCTAACTGTTATATGAAGAAATTAATTGCCAAAGAAAAAATGACTTGTAGAAATTAGTTTATGAGTTAACCCAACAATACATTTTGGTTAGATAACTTCAAATGTCTTCGAAAAAAATCTAGAGTTAAGTATTTAAAACCAACATTCAAGAATCAAGAATCAATACTAACATTAATAATTAGAATATTAAAAAATAATGACATTAGATAAGGGTGATGTACTATCTCCCTAGGAATGTATATCAGAAATGGTGGAAACACAAACTCCCGTCTTAAAGGTGTGGGTAGTCTGTGTAGTTCAACTGGTAGTTCACTCCATCACAGAGAACCATCTTAATCATCTTTGCCATCATACTTACGTCGTAGGTATGCTCATACTCAAACACTGCCATGCATTCCGAAAAAAACATGTTGCATATCTCGTTGGATACCCCACTTGATCAATTCAAATACTCTAATTGTCTCATCCAAACCTTCAGTCTTCATAATATTGTCAATGATGCTGGAGTAGTGAATCATATATAGCGTCAAATTGTATAAAATATTATTCTAGTGAATTTGAAGAATCTAAATATAACTACACATCATGAACTAACATGTTAAACGCGTAGTCTCCTTTCACACTCCAAACGTCTTTCAAAATCATATAAAAGCCGAAGCTTAAATTTTCTATTTTCTTCTTCCATCAAATTCATCTTTCTACAAACTATTTCTCTTCCTCTGTCTATATATAGTTCTTGTAACAAAACGTCTAACAAAACGTCGCCAGCTCTTAATTATTATGTAGTATACTTTTGTATTCAACGACACTGAATTTTTGGAGGCAGTTTATGTTCATTGAACATGGCGATCAAACAACTCAATTGTACTATCAAGTAATTTTTTTTTTCACAAAACGAGCCTAAAATGACTAATAGTGCAACTTGGAAGAATATATTAAATTTCGATATTTTATCTGCAAGTGAGCATAATCTAATCACTCTTCATGTTTGCAATATATCTCTTAAGTATGATTATGTGTTAGAATCCCTCACATATGTCATAGCTTTTATTCCAATTGATACGATATGAAATTATGAATTTTGCATACGATATCCATTGCATGGCTGATAAAAGTCTGACATGCACGCTTGTAATCTCACGAATACAAACACCAACACTGATTTATACTCCTTAAACACAAAATTGCAAGGTGGTCGTCTAAAATCTACATTAGACCGGCTGAGTTAGCTCAAGTGGAAAGAACCCTGTTGGCCAATTGTCATGCCCGCGGGTTCGATCCACCTGAGGCGAACTAATTCTTCTGCTCACCAAACACGGATATGGGCTAATGCTTTCGGCCCATTTGAATACCCGGAGTGAGGGTCTATCCGTGGGCCGCACCACCCCTTTGGGGATTAGTCTGGGCGAAGCCCGGGATACCCCCAAGGTTAAACAAAAAAAAAAAAAAAAAAAAAAAAAAAAAAAAAATAATAATTCTCCTAAACCGTAAAAACTAATTGGTCTTGAACCAAAATATACAATTGACGGGGCATTTATATCTCTGTTAGGTCCACTAAAAGATAGTAGTAGCTAAGTTAGGCCCAGTATCAAAAAAAACGCTAAGTTAGGCCCACTAAAAGGTATAAGTTAGGCCCAGTATCAAAAAAAAGCTAAGTTAGGCCCAGTATCAAAAAAAAGCTAAGTTAACGGAGAGGCCCATTTGCAGTTACAATTTCCCAACCGTCACTTTTTCATCAATCGCCGGCGGGAGCGCGAGGAGGAGGTTCGAATCGCCGCCATGAATCCAGCAACTACGACGGCGATCGAAGCCGGAGGTGGAGGAAACGTTGACGAGTACGAGGTGGGGAAGATGTACGAGGTGAAGCTGACGACTGGAATCGAGTTCAAGGGGATCGTCTTGGGATACGACTCCGATCAACGCGTCGTCATCTTCCATATCCTTTCGATCGTACTCGTTTTTAGTATCCTTTTATTATCTCTTTGCAATGTAATCCTTGACGTGAGTTTAACAAGAGGGAACGATGCCGGAAACTGGCAAATCGATGACGACACGGACGGTGAAAGCGAACTTCGTATCCGAGGCCAGGTTCATGAGGAAGTTCGAAGATCCGCTCGCTTCGAACAAGAAGAAGCGTTTCGTTGATCTCAGTGGAGTCTTAAAGAAAGAGGCAGTCGCTATTAGGTGTGATGATTCGTTCGTTGCGATTGATTGATTGATTGATCTTTACTGAGGAAACGGTTTTATGCAGGAAAATTGAGAGCATTGGTGTTGGTGTTACCGCAGAGGCGCAGAAGATCTTCGACGCTTTCTCTAAGACGTAAGGATCTGTTTGTTCTTTGAATCTTTTAGTGTGGTTTTAGGTTAGTTCTTGTGCCAAGAAGATAAGAAACGCCTTGGTTGATTTTGCTTTGATTGTTGAAGAGATTTTGCTAATGGAAACGAAGGTCTTGAGTGGTTGCTCTTGTTTAAGGAACTGTGAATCATTAGGACTTCTCTTTTAGCTACTGTGAGATGAGTGTGTTCGAACTTGGTTCAGTATAGCGTGTGTATTGCTCTTGGTGTGATGAATATTCATACTTTTTGTGACAACAATGCATTTTCTCTATGGTTTGAATCTGTCTATACTCTTGCTTTCCGTGTTTGCTTTTCTATGAAACCTCAAATATTTACTCTAGTCTTCTTACAATGATGGAGTGGCAAAGAAAGTAATCAGCTAGTTTGTGTCACCATTGGGAGAGTTTGTTTATGTTAGATTCGAGATAGTTATAGACTGAGTGTTCTTGGTTTAGTATTTAAGAACAGGTCACGTACGGATATTTGGTTCTGGAAGGTGTAGGTTAGTTCTTGTGATAAGAAAATCGTTGGTGGATTCTAATTTGATTGTTAAACAGCTTTTGCGAATGGAAAAGAGGTCTTGAGTGGTTGCTTGTTTAAGGAAATGTGAATCATTAGGACTTCTCTTTTAGTATGTTTGTGACTACTTGCTCTATGGGTCGTCTTTAGTCTTGCTGCAGTGTTTTCTGCTATGGAAAAGCATGTAAATCAGCTTCAAATCTCAAATATTTACTGTAGTCTTCTTACAGTGATCGAGTAGAATTCCAAAGAAAGTAATCAGCTAGTTTATGTTACCATTGGGTGAGTTTGCTTATGTCAGGTTCGAGATGGTTATAGGCTGCCTATGCTGTGTACACTGAGATTTCTTGGTTTAGTAATTAAGAACCGGCCATGACTAATGGCAGTAGACTCTTACATATGTCAGTTGATAGAAGTGTCAGGGCAACGGAACCAGCAAAATTTACTCTCTTTGATTGAATGTTTATGTGCTGCTGCATTCCAGGCATCGTGTCAAGTGGGATAACAAAGACATAGTGATAAATGAAGATGTGCGTATTTCTAGCCCTTACCATTCTGATTGTGTCATTGGAGGAGCTCGTAATGCCAGTGATCGAATAAAGAAAGTGGTAAGTGTCAGTAATACCAAAGTAATAAATGGTACATCCTTGTATTTCCCCGCAGATGATATTAATATAGGTTTTGTTTCACAGCTGAAGAACGTGAGAGCGAAGCTGCAACTCAGTAGTGACACATGATGCAAATGAAGGAGTTGTTCATTGAAAAAATAGCAAAAGGGTAAAGCTGTTACTATAGTGAATAAGTGAATGTATTGCTTATAATGGTAGCAGAGATTGAGTGTGGGTGATGATGACAAGAACATAGAGTGTTGGTGTTTTCTTGTGTATATAGCAAATTAGAATCCTCTGGACCAAAAAAAAAAATACATGTTTAGTAGCATACCTACTCGCTAATGAGAAGGAGAACATTCATTTTCTTTCAATACATTGAAACGTTGCAAATATTATGGGACCTTTCTTACAACACAAGTATTGTAGTTTATGTTCTAGCATCAGGCTTCACTCCTTCTAAACGGAGCGTCGTTTTTCTTGCATTTTTCTCTGAACATTTTTGATTGCATATTCCCTGCTGAAGCAAATACAGCAACTCTTATGGTTTCACTGCTGTAACATGAAAAAGACACGATCATACAAGTAATCAAACAGGGTATTTATAAGCGAACATCTCCTTTCCAAAGTTACCAATTTACAGGATCCAAAAAGAAAACACACCTCCCAATCAGATAACTACACCTTACTTGTTTTCTCCTTCAAGCCAGTCTTAACCGTTCCTGGTGTTTTATAATCTGCAAAAGATGTTCTTCAAGTAATTTTTTTAAGACTCCATTTTTAGTAGTACCATGCCAACTCAAGATACTAACGAGGTCCATTCTCTGATCCTCTTCTTGTTTGTGTGTTTCCGGGAAGTTGTTATTCTTCTACTAATGATACGTTTGTTACATCGAAACATACTTACGTAGGGATCACAATAGATTCCTATATCATCCACATTACGGACTATGTGGTGAGGTAAGCCCCCACAGATTTGGTGGAAAAAGATCATGCGGGGATAATCTACAGGTAGGAATAGGATTTAATATTCTTCCAGAGTCAGTAAAACTTGGTAATATGATCATTTCATACGAATTCAGGTGCATGCATACACGTTTAGGAATGAACACGAGTACTTACACTTTAAACTTTACCCGAGACCCATATAAGGAATAAAGAGTACTGGATCAATCAGATTGGAGTTGATGGACTCTTCACCGATTTCACAGGTAGCCTCCATATCTTTCAAGAATGGACATCTCCATTACCTGACCAGCTCTCCATGACAGCTCTTGAAGTACCACAGTGTATCCCATTGTTTGTCATTGACTTTACATCATTCTTGCTTCAAACAGTTACCCACGTTTATGGAAATAGTTATCGAATCCAAAGAAACACAAAGGAGTCTTGGAGATTGAATCAACTCACTTCTATGATGCCAAAAGAAGAAGAAAGACACTTTCTCTATCAATCTCAACTCACTCAGAAAGATCTTTCAGTTAAGACACACGAAGTTTTGCAGCAAGGGAAGCAAGATAACCATCCACGATCAGCTTCTGCTTTAGTAGTAACAGATTTATGAGCTTCCTCTTTCTTCAACCCTTCATCTCCCTCAGCCTCTGACGAAATCTTCGGTTTATTTTGTGGCGTCGATCGAGCCTTGTAAGCTGCATTCCCGAATCTGTACAATAAACAACAACAAAGAACCTGTGTTAAGACATGAAGACAAGACTTGACGATAAAATCTTCCCACCGACGAGAAACAAACCGAACGATCTAGCCTATTGGTTTTTTTTTTTTTTTTTTTTAGCAGCATCATTAGCCATGATAACATCTCTTATACTTGCTACAACCTTTTGTTGTTCATCTTTACTTGTGCGGTACGCTTTGTCTCTTTCAGCTGCTTTCTTGCCTATATCCATCGGAGTTTTCTTCCTCCACCACTCCTCCTCCTCCTTGGTTTGTTTCGTGGCGCGGAGAAGGTAGATGAGGAGTCCTCTGAGAATGAGGTTGAGGAAAAGTGAGTTCACCTGATTTGAAGTAATCTATTTCAGTGAAGCTGTTGTTTCCCATGTGAATGATGAAGAGAGAGATCTAGAGTACTCCATTCAACTGGAGCTGTAGAGGGAAAACGTGTGGAGGGATTCTGTAAGGAGGTGTTGAGGTTGAGTTAAGTGATTGACATAAGCCCCTTCTCTACCGGCGAGAATTGAAAGGACGCTTCCAGGATACAGAGACGCGCAAAACATGGCTTTCGTTGGAAGGATATTTAGGCAGACTAGCAGCACTCATGTCACTGCCTCTAACTCGATGATGCTACAGAGCATCCGTTGCATGTCTTCTTCAAAAACCTTTCGTGTCTCTCACTCGATTCTACCCTTCATCCGTAGGTTGTCTTCTTCAAAAATCTTCGTTGGAGGTGACTATAACTCTCTATCTCGCTTGTGGGAGAAAGTATTCTCTTTTTCTTCTTTTTTTTTAGTATTGTTTTTCTCTCTGCTCGTTGGTCTCAGAGTTGTCTATGTTGAGGGATTCAGGTATCTCCTACAGCACTGATGAGTTTGGCTTGAGAGAAGCTTTTAGCAAATATGGACAAGTTGTTGATGGTAGTAGTTTGCTATCTCTCGCTTTTTAAGTTATCTAGCCTTCGGAGTTATGACCTCCCTTTTTTCCCTAGTTTATACTCGGAGCTAACTAGTTTTTATCATCAATTTACAGCCAAAATTATTGTGGACCGTGAAACTGGTAGATCGAGGGGTTTTGCTTTCGTGACATTAACGAGAGGCTAGTAATGCCATGCATTTGGATGGACATGTAACACACAAAATGTTCCAGCCTCTTTTTAATTCTTTAAGATGTCATGATCTGGCTTATTCCTTTTTGTCAATTCATTGTCTTGTTCTGGATATTTGACCCTTTTTCAACTCGGTTGTTTCTTGGACATTGCATGTTTCTAGAACAATTAAGTTTTTTTTTTTCTTTTTGGCCTTTACACATTGGTATCATCATCTAGCCTGAAATAATAATCATTCGTTAGGCAGTGACATGCTCTATCTCTTAATGAATGGCTGAAATGGTATTCTTTTTTGTTTACTGTTCTAAAATAAATCACTGTTTTCAGACTGTGTATAGATGATTCAGACCATGCTTTTTTGTGATTCTTCTTTGCTTCGTGTTGTCAATATTGGTCATTTGTTGTTTTTGTTTTCTGGAACACAGGACCTTCATGGTCGAATAATTAGGGTGAACTACGCTACTGAAAGATGAAGTGGGTTTGGAGGCGGTGGTGGTTACGGTGCTTCAGCTGGTGGTTATGGAGGCGGCCTTCCTGTTTTTATGATGATCCTCCAGCTGGTCGTTACGAAGGAGGCTTTTCTGTTTGGTCGCAGTGACAATCAGTTTGGTGGTTCAGAGAACGGTCAAACAGAGGTTGGTCCAGATGGAATTTGACTGACGATAGTGATGCTGACTGACGATGGTGACGATGCTACACCAAAACAGATCAGAGATCATATGAAAGACGATGTATTAACGAACGATGAAGTTAAAAGCCATTTACAGGTGATTATACTAATATTTTTTCTAGATTTAATTTTAAGATTTTTTTTTAACATTTTACTGGTAATTAATATTTTATTCTTTTGAATATTCAGAAATATAGACTTCACATAAAGAAGACGTCGAGGCAAGCGACGTCGATGATGGCGCAGGGTAAGCCGCAGTTTGTGGTGGTCGGAGGGATATGGGTGCCTTCTCCACAAGACGTTCCTCTACCATCAGATGTAGCCAATAACGGTGGTGGTGCATATGCTCCAGTGGTGAAGTAGCGAGTGTAACTCACAGGCGGCATCTTCATCTACGAACACAACAACTTCTCCTGTGTCATCGTGTAGGTTTGATACAAGTGAATGTAATATTTGTAACCATAATATTTGTAACCAAAGAATATTATTTATTTCATAAGTATGTACACGAGATAAGTAAAGGCTCTTTGTTTTCTATCTTTGGATATTCCCTTTGGATATTATCTTTGGAGAGAATTGGAGGCCTGTTTTAAGGTTGCCGTATGTTCCATTGCCTTTGTCTAAGAGGGTTGAGTTTGTGAAGATGGTGAAGAGCATTTTGTAGGTGTGAGAGATGTTCAGACTCTGGATGATGATGACTTTATCCTGATTGGTCGATACTAGCATATACTTTCTTGAAAATTTGCGTTACTTTGGTATTTAATGAAGAAGAGAAGAGTAGTGAATCAATCTCTTCAACCTCCACTCTCACCTGATGGCGTCTTCATGCCACATCATTGAGATTAATGTAGGCAAATTCGTTGAAGAAAGAGCAACAAGTCTGGCAAGCAAAGTCTGTATCGCCGTGGTCTTATGTCTTCTGTTCATGACCGTTGAAGTTTTTGGTAGGATCAAAGCTAATAGCTTGGCTATACTAACCGATGCAGCTCATCTTCTCTCTGATGCTGCTGCCTTTGCCATCTCCTTGTTCTCCTTGTGGGCTGCTGGCTGGGAAGCCACTCCTAGGCAGATTTATGGGGTTTTTCGGGATTGAGAACTCGTGCTGCCAATGATGAAATAAAAAAGCAGTAAGTGTTATTAATACCAGGTACATCCTTGCATTTCAACGCAGATGATATTAATATAGGGTTTGTTTCACAGCTGAAGAACGTGAGAGAGATGCTGCAACTCAACAATGACGCATGATGCTGATGTTTATTTTAGTAACTGGTGATAACTGATAAGCTCAATGGGCCTTGTTTGTATCAGGGGTTCTGGATCGTTTTCTGTTCGGTCAAAAGGAGTGAAATTATCCACTTCCCAAACCTACACCAATTTATCAGACTAACGCTACATTCTCCTGGTAGGGCTCATCAATTTGGTTAATGTCTTATTTTCTCAAATAAAATCAAATACAATTCATGGTCTTATAGCCAACAATCGTGTTGAATGGTTATTTCAGATTCGCATGCTATGTTCTGCAGTAGACATTATCTTATATATATATATATCACGTCACATTAATTGATTGATACTCGTAAATGTTTTCTTCGCTTGTAGTACGGTGAACCCGGACTTGTATTGATGCATATAGCTCTGTCCAGCTATATATTTGCATGATAATGATATTAATACATGAGTTTATAACACTCTAAGACACTTTATATGTTTTTATTACATTGTAAGACAGTTGTTGCTACTAAGACACTTTATTATGGTTGAATACACTTTTGCCCTTAAAAAGTCTAACCAAGTGGGGTTTTCATGGTAATTTCTCATATAACTATAATTTTGGGCTGGTTACCTTTTTTTGAATTTTGAATTAGGACTCCCCCACACCTTATTTTACCGAACCAATTGTTTATTTATTTTGTTTATTTCCAGTTAGGTTAATTAAAGTAAAATACATTAAGGGGAGTGTATTCAAATTAACATTTGAAGTGATTTGATTTTTAATAGAATTTCAGATGATTTCAGTAAGTTGCAGAGATTTAGGTGATTTTTGTTAAAACACTCTAAAATATCACCTAAAATCATAAGATTTGTGTTTCAACTTTTTTAACTAAGAAACTCCACTCAAACACCCTAAAATCACCTAATAACTTTAAGGGGGGGTGTATTCAATCTAAAATTTAAGGTGATTTGATTTTTAATGAACTTTGATATGATTTTAACAAATTGCAGAGATTAAAGTGATTTTAGTTAAACAACTCTAGAATCTCACCTAAAACCATGGGATTTGAGTTTTATTTTTTTTAACTAAGAAAATCCAACCAAACACTTTAAAATCACTTGAAAACTTTAAAACTCCAAAACTTAAAATATTTCCAATAACAGTAGATTTTAAAGTACTTTACGAAATGTCAAGTTCAATAACAGTGGATTTTAAATGAGGTTTTGAAATTCATGTTTCAATAACAGTGGATTTGTTATTTTAATACAAATCACCTAAAACTCTCAGTTGAATACACCCCTCTAAATTTCTTCCACCATCGTTGATTTCTTCTCCACCACATATGCCGCCGTGACTACGCCGTCGTGGTCTCTTGAAGGTCACCTGACATAGATTCTCTATGCGGCGTCGTCACCTGAACACAAGAAACCCAGATTCAAGCGACTCTTGCAACATCTCTTCCTTTTTCGCCGCAGCTCTTCCATGTCCACCTCGGTATGTTCTCTCCAATTTGCCTCTGCCGTCACCGCACCTTAGCTCTCGCCGCCGAAACGTCCCCTCTTCTGCCGAGAAACTCGTGTATATGAGAGGCAGATTGATGAAAAGAGAGACGTGAACTTTTTGTAAATTCATGTCACAATCTGTGTGATTTCATTGTACTTGTGTACACATTGAAAATTTGTACACATGGATACGAACGACTTTGTACATTTTTGTTCATGTTTCTTTTTGCAGTTGCTTGTGCAGGCTATAATAAAGATTGAAATTTAGGAGTAAGATGTACATGATTGAGGTGAATGAGATATATAAAGTCACAGAAAAAAGTGGAGTACATGGGAGAGCCTGTTGAGGAAAAACTATTTTAAGAAGTGGAAATGAGAAATATTGTTTTGGAATGTTTATCTGTGAAGTTGTTGGTAGATGGGAGATGAATATTTTGGTGTAATTGTACTAACTCTAACTTTGAAATCGGACTTGTATGTATTCTCGAGTGTGTACATAAAATGTATTGTACACATGTACATTGGACTTATACATACATGGAAGACCGGTTGGAAAAATAAAGGTGGGGTGCATGAACAACCAAGACTTAATACCCACAGCTGAGAAGATAGCTGGAACCGAAAGATTTATGTACATGGAGAAAATAGCTTGGCCATTTAAGATAAAACTATTCATGCACAATAGGAGTACATATGGATAATGTGAAGAGTTTACGTACATATGGACACTGAAAGTCTGTAATTCTCCAAACCAAGAGCATTCATGACCAAATAAAAATAACAAATATGCATATAATTACTGTTAAAATATCTAGCAATGGCGAACCATTCCTTGTACACAATTACAATACTACTTTCTTTTTTGACATTAGTTACAATACTACTTAATTCTCAGTTTTGTTGCAAAAATAAAATCTTAGAGAACACATACATGCAAAGCCTTTAAAATCTCTTAGCTTTATTCAATTGTCCCATCGTCCCATAGCAGAGCTCTTGTAAAATCTTCCACAAAACTTCACGAGGCTCTAGCTTCATGAGTATCAACCAAACTAAGCAAAACCCAAGTGATTCTTGTCATCCATGATATTCATATCATTACAGATACATGTTAAATGCAAAGCAGTGACCTTTCAGATTATACTATGTATTATCAGCAAAAGAAAAATTAAAATTGACTAGAAAGTTGGAAACTTTAATATCAATAAGAATCAGATAAGAGAAATAAAGCGATGTTGTTTCTATGAAAAAGTAACTCACCAAAGAAGCAAGCTTAGAGCTAGTTAAATACCCAGAATAAGTCGACTAGAGGATAGTCCGTGGCGGCTCATCACGGCGAGTCGCGACCAAAGGAGCCACGCGATGACGGTGAAGCTGAGAGCAGAGCACCCGTGTCATGCGGACGCACAACTGCAGCAAAGGAGACGGAGCTCAGAACCATGACGACGACGATGATGCTAAAGCTTAAAAAAGTAAACGACGTCGACACTGTTCATAGATCTTTGTCTCTTCGAGCTTGGGATTTACAAAAGATGCCAAACTTGCCATCAATTTTTTTTTTGAACTGGACTGAACACAACTCATCTTCCTTACAATTTTATGATTTGAATTAGGAAAGTGAAATATGAGAGAGAGGAGAGTTGAAATTAAGTTTTCAGATAAAAAAAATTAATCTCGACCAAAGGTTAATTGTTGGGATTAAAGATTAGATATGTCTTTTCCAGATTTGCATAGTTAAATCTCAGCCTTTGAAATAGCAAAGAGATGGACGGTTGAAGTGAAACCCTGCCTAAATTATCATTGGGAATAAGCTTTCTTCTCCTCTTATATTCCTTTTATAATTGCTGTGTAACGAAAGGAAAACTAGTTAGTTAGGATCCAATACCAGCTAGTAGAAAAAGTGTGTCTGTATAATAAAGTGACTTAGAGTGTTATTAAAAATAAGAAAAGTGTCTTAGAGTGTAATTCTTTCTTAATACATTTATTTTACACAACAAGGAGAATAAATCAAATACGCAGGCCTCTTGTCATATTCAATATGATTGATGGAACTATTAGTATCGTATTTATAATTCAAATTCTAATACTAAACATGCTTAATTATAAGATGAAAAATAGTTAGAGCTTCTCTTTCACACATACACATGTGGTGTGTGGCGCACGCGTGCGAGTGTCCTTGTAACAATTTTTTTTTGATAGACCCTATCGATCCGGGGAGGAAGTCCTCGTAACAACATGAATAGGTGGGATTAGGAAAAGAGTGATTGATAATGAAACGAAGGACTTTGGTAAGAAGGAAGTGTCAATGTCCACTATAGAAATCATAAGGTGTGGAATGATGAGAGTGCACATAAGGAAGAGGGACTAAATCTTGTTTTGTGATCATAAATAACAAAAAGCAAACCCACTAAAGTTTCTAAAGTAATACAGAATGCAAGACGCTCCCTCGAGAAACCAAGTTCATTCACTCTCTCTCACCCCTAGGGGTCGGGCCATGCCACCATTTCATTCGCCTTTAAATATTCCTTCTTTAACTGTTATATTATCACTTTGTATTTCTTTCTCCTTTAATTTCAAGCATCCAAAGTTTGATTCACTTAATGAATATATTGTATCTTCGTCTCTAAAGGTTAAAAGCAAAGAATCCATGTTCAAACTTTTGTTGTTGCATGTATGCTCTAGAATGCATTCCCTCGAATTTATTTGCCCTTTTGTTTCGTTTTAAGGTTAAATTTTTAAAATATATTTTTGTATGTTCTTAGTCACTTACGTGGAGCCGTAAGTTCTATATAAATATATGGCATATACCGGTAACATGTACATAGAGTTTATACTAATAGACAATAGTTACGTCTTTCGGGTTTTCAAATCTTATATTGTTAGTAATTGATGTACCAAACTGAGATATCGATGGAGTATCGATGGAATTTACGTCCATGTGTTTTAACCTTTTTCTTTTGCTATGGGGATTAATTTCTAGCTCAAGCATTTTTTTTTCTTGCAATGTGTAACATTTAAAAGATCATTTTTCAATGATATTGACATTCTTAAGAAAATATACTATGAAATATAAATAGACGGGTGTGATATATATTATATGCGTTTTGTTTTGAGTAACTCGACCTAGGATCCTTAACTTTTAACACTAGTTGAGAATAAAGCGAATTATTTCTGATCTTATTCTTCCTACCCACATCCACATGATCTACATGTGCATATACACACATGACACACTCACCTACATGTGTATATTTAATGTCATGCTATTAAACTTGTCCATTTTCTCTAAACTAAAATGAATGCAAATCATGTCATTGTATAATGTCATTTTGTCTTAAATCTTAATCGCATTCCTATCAGATGTCGTTGTCTTTTTCTATATGAGAATAATGTATGTTCAGTTTGATTAATTAAGTGCTGGTGAAATGTATGCAAAAATGGAGTCTAAATATTAATGCAGATATTTTAAAAGGTATGCAATTTTTTTTGGATAAAAAGGTATGCAATCAATGGCGAAACTGTGTACCAAACTAACAGAACAAAGATAATTAAGATAGGAATTAAAAGATAAATGTCTTACGCTGATAAGCTTGGGTCCCTTTTTGTCCCGGTGTGTCTTAATCAAAACCCGGAGGAGGATTAGGATAAACAAAAGGTTAATAAAGAATGATGGAGGTAATCGCAATGCTTTATATGTCCAAATGCGTGTGCTGTCATAATTTATTTATAATTAGAAGTTGCTAACCACCTAACAACAATATTGTATAATCTCTCTTAGGCCTCGACACGGATCAGATATCCAGATTTTTAACGTCATTTGTGATTTGTTTCGTATGTTATATATATCTAATTTTTGATTTATTTTGCTTCAGAGAAATACGTAAATTCGAAAAAACAGATATCCAAAAAAATAATTAGATATTTGCAGATATTTACGAATAACGAATGAATCAAACTTAATGGATAAAATGCCCATTTCTGTCACTCTTTTACTTTGGCTTCATGTTAGAATAAATAGTAGTGCGTGGAACTTCTATTCTTTCTCACTCTTGTAGTGGTTATCTAATTATCTTCTACGTATCCCCTATATATTATTTTAGGAGCACTCATAGAAACTAACCTTCACTTCATGTGTGATTTATATGAATGTCATTTCTTATGTGGCAGTCTCACAATCACTCTCACCTTCATTTTAACAAACCCTTAGCTTACTAGAATTATTACACAATGTACCACTGGGCATTACCATAAGAAATGCCTCTTATTTATACGATTGTGGACTATATACTTTCTACCGACAGCACACGAAGCTATCTATTATACATTTATTATACATATAACACATGACACATTAGCTAAACAAATAGGATTAATTAAGGACTTACACTTATTCGTTCGTAATATTATAGTTTGTATGCTTATACGAACTTTATAACATTAGGAGATTTGATATGGTATAATTGAATCGTAAGGGATACATGTATATTATGTAGACAGTTTTTGCATCCATCTTATATGTCGTAAATTAATATTTAAGAATCATGCATTTTTATTCAATCTATCATATTACATGTTTCAGTTCACAAACTATATTTTGGTCCTTAAACCTATGTCGATATTTTGATTCATGTGATATTGAATGTTGACAATTTGTCACAGCTCATTGTACTTTCAAAAAAATAAATGATAAAATTTTAATTTAAGCAACATTTTAATACTAATGCATAATATGATTTATTCTTTTCAATAAATCCCATTCCTTACTGCCATGACAGGATTTTAGATAGAGGCTAATTTAGTTGATTGCGCATGATTTATGTTATTATGCATAATTGACTGGGGTACGTGATTGTCTTAAATTTATTTGTATCAATTACCTCCAAAAATTATGATATCCCTTTCATTTTATAACGTTTAATAATACAAACATATGGACTCCGTAATAATAATCACACAAGATGTGAAAATTATACATGCTTGATTTACAAATGCAAATACCTATTCATAATTTAAGTCTATATATATTTTGTGAAAAATATCTATATCAATATTTAGCCATTACATAATTTAATTTATATCATAACTGAATGATGAATTTTGTAATGGCAAATTGATTGATTTTTAAAAATCATCATTTAGTATGTTTAATGACGCGTAGTTATTGGTAAATTATGGAGTTTTTATCGACACAAAATCATATAAAGAAAATTTGCCTAATCTGATTGGAAAATATTGAAAATTGGCTATCAATTTATAATTTAAGTTGATTGATTTTATAATTACATATGTCTAATTACATGTGTATATAAGGAAATGTATATTTTGAATGATTCCACATTGTTATATAACGTGTGTCAAGTCAAAATAATTAGCTTGATTAGTTTATATTTAACATTCTTAAGACAATTTGATTTATTACAATTTTAAAAAGATTTTTATAAATAAGAAGACTTAACCATACATCTATTCAACACAGTCTTCTTCCAAAATAACCAATCAACTATTCTATCATTTTAAAGATTGATCAAATCCAACATTCCAGCTTTTATTTTTTTCCAAACTTCCCTGATCTCTATCATGGGTTTCATCATCCTAAGTTTCCAATTGATATGTTTTATATTATATTTTACTTGTTATAATTCCAGAGTTACTAAAAAAATGTGACTATGTTCATAGTAGTCACTATCTAAGAATGTGAAAATGTTTTCTATTATCAATCAAATATTTATGGAGCTGTCGTTGGAGTATTATTTCTTGAAGAATATATGACAGAACATACTGACGGAAAAAAATGGTTTTGTCGACCATAAAATATGTTTCTTTGTTCTACAGCTGGAGTAAGTATTCCAAATTTTTATATATAATGATGTTAATTTTTTTAGTATCACATATTCTGAAATATATTTTTTATGACAGTAACGTCGTGATTAAGTGTGTAGCTTATAGTGCACTTGCTCATGTTATTCATGATTTATGGAATTCAACAAATACAAATATTTTACTATACGTTTTACAGCTTTGACAAATTTATTGAGGAGTAGGTAATGTATAGTAATTTTTGTTAGAAAAATTTTCTAACTGATATTATCTTTATATTTTACTGATATTGTATTAGCTTTTATAATAAGGCCGACTGAAGAATGTTACTAACATTGATGGTGTTTTCAAAATTATCTTTGAGCCCAACGATATTTCGAAAATTGATGCTTTAGAATGATGCTAAACATTGCTTTCATAGGTTTTGTTAAAAAAAATGTGTTTAATTTAGCAGTCTCATTTTTTTCGCATTATAGGATTGCAAACGGAGAGTTCTGAAGACACTATGCACTGCAGTTGTTTTTTTATCAATTTTATATTTAGTTTTGTTTTATTTTTCTGATTGGTTTTAATATTCTTTTCCTTTTGATTCCTTTCATCTTATATTTATAAGTTATTTATGAAAACAATTTTTTTATTGCCAACGTTTCATTTCATATTTACTTCATATGTTATTTTACATTAGTATATGCTTTTTTATTATTGATTCAATTCTACTAACTATACTTCAATTAAACAGATAAATACATAAGATTTAAAGATTGGGGTTGAAGATAAATTTACTCATTTTAATACTCAATTTCTTTAAAACTCTTATTTTTAAACTCATAATATGTATTTCTATGACTTTTACCTTTACAATATCTATAAATTTAAAGTGATAATTTATTTAAATCTGTTCACTCCGCATAGAAGCGCGGATCATCACCCAATTCTCTTGTATAAGTCAACATGGTTCGTCCTCAGCTAGTCAGATCATATTAATGCTGAATAGTAACTCGGGCGAACAGTAAAATTGTTTGACTTTTATTCTACTTTCTTTAGTAAGTTAAGTTTATTTGATTATAATCTCTTTTATAATCACAATTAGCAACATTGAATGAATTAGCTTGTAATTTTATATTCCCAATCCCACATGCTATCACACCACACCATTTATATTCATGAATTTCAAAAATCTTGGCAACTTTCCTTATAAAGTTAATGAATAGTTTTAGACTGGTACTGGAGTAAAAGTAGCAGCACAAATCGTTATGTACTTCTGAGTGGAATAGTTTGATCATAGTGCATGTTCAATAATTTATATCCCGATTGGAACGTATACAATGATGTCAACATCAGTGTATCGTTGAAAAATGGGAAAAGTGATGTAAACTAAAATACTGAATAAAGAGATGAGGAGCGTCATGAGCATATAGAAAGTAGATTACGTTGTTAAATCCGATAGAGAAGTAAAGAAGTGATGAGATTAGTTTATGAGACGCGTGATTAGTTCATTGGGGGACGAAAAACTAATGTCGCTGATGAAGAATACAAAAAACTATTAAATTAATTGAGTAGAATTAAGCAGATAGACACAATTTCTCGAAGTAGGTAGGGATCACCACTGTCTAAACAAACTAAAATAACTTGGTTATGAGATTAAAACATACTATACCTTATAAGTGTTTTTTGTTTTGCAGTAAATTATGTTTTGACGTTTGTTTCACTTCTTATTTCCTGTCTGTCTACTTGTAGATTGTGCATATAGACAGATGCAAAAAATTTGGTATTTGTGTGGCTAGTGTTTGAGGGGTTCAAGAGAGGAAACGGTATTGCTACGTTGTGGTTTTGTGGTGACTGGTGAGACCACTTCCTCTGACATGGAGACAGATCAAGATCACGTGTTTGCTACTGCTTTAATTAATTGTTCATCTACACCAAAAGTATTAGACCAAGAAAGAAATGAATCTGTTGATATCTTTTTCTTTACTGCTGTTAAAATTGATAAATACAAAAATTACTTGTACAATTGTGTGTTGGGGATGAGAACCTTTATCTACACAAAATGTGTTTCAGGGATTACTACGTTTGATGAAGAGGCAAAACTGCTAGGGAGCTCACTCACCCTCCGAAAATGATTTTTTTTTCTTCTTAGATGAAAGTTAATCAAATATAAAGTTACAAAAAAAGTTAATCAAATATACTCTTTTGTCCCATGCGTTCGTCGTCCAATAATATGCATCATAACCCGATTCACAAACACACAGGTTCACATGGCTTATGCTCCCCACCAGGCCACACCATTATCTTATCTTAGGTCTTTCTCACTATTAACAGTGTCTGCAAGTCCGCTACGACCATTGATTATTTGCTTCATTATTTGGCTCCATGTCTTGCATATTTTCTTTTCCAAAAAACTCGAAGGAAATTACAATTATAAAGAAAAAATCAAATCATATAAATATGCACACGTGACGCCTTACACGCATGCATAGGGACTAGGGAGTGCAAAATGTAAATCAAACACACAAAATTTCCCGCCAAAAATAAAATATTTGAAGAGAAAAAACAACGTGCGACATACGCCTCCGGCACGAGCAGTCGCACACAAGGAATAAAAATATCATCACTACCAAAGAAAAAACACATATATATACTCACAACTACCCAAAGAAGCTTGGGGTCCACGACTTCTGCGATCCATTAAGACAAAAGCATCCGTCTCTATCTCTCTGTCTGAAATTCAAACCTTCACTCAAAGATCTTCCATAACTGTGACTGTAATGCATTCATGCCCTTCTCTCTCACACGCACAAACACTCATGATCTTATCTTCTCACACGTGTTCATTATGCTCACTCACTTTCTTCTCCTTGGGAATCTGCAAAGTCATTAATGATGACCATTGTCTCTCCCTACCAATGCAAATCTTGCCCACTAATTATGCTTTTTAATTTAAAAACCTCCTTCGAATCTTTCACTTATTATCATTAAGTATGTACTTCATGTTATAATTTACTCCCCCCCCCCCCCTTCCCCCACATCTGTTTATTCTGAGCTGGAATTGTCATCACCTACCCACGAGTAATCACCTAGTTTCATTCTTTTACACGGAGAAGAAAAGGATGATGATGATGATGAGAAAGAGGGTTCTTCACTTGGGATCATCAATGTGGATGCTGCTCTTACGCTCACTCTAAGTTTTGCTATCACTTTTGGTGAATTTCTCCTGTTATTCTCTATCGCCATGGCTTTCATTAGCCTGTAGCATCTCACAATCTTCTCCTGAAAAAAAAATATTAATCAAAAGAGACAATAGTTTTTAGTCCTCTGTTTTATTAAAAATATTATAAATCCAACTTACTTTGCTTAATCCGTCACACCAAGTCTCAGGGCTCTCGTGGGGGGTTACAACAGAGGATAGAGAAGGTAGCTCGTTGGCTACACAAAGAATCGCAGCTGCAGCTATGCTCGATGGTCTGTACTCAAGAAAGCTCGCTTCTGCGAATATGTATTTTTTTTTTGTTAGAACCAGACCAGTGAACGTATGATAAATATTAAGGATTATATACAACACTGCAATACCTTTAATGTTGGAGAGTATAATCTTAGTTGCATGCGAGAGAAAGAACCCGAGAGAGGTTCCCTGAGGATCAATCTTGTAAGCAAAGAAGCTGAGGAAACTGAAGGGTGTAACGGATCTTAGTCTCCAATCTAACACACTCAGAACAAGAAGTTCCATTCTTTGTATCGTCTTTGCTTCAAATATATATTTTACTCCTTCAACCTACATTACAAACAAATAAATATACCGGAACGAATGCAGAACCTATAAAAAACGATCTTTAGTACAGAACCGAACGTACCTGGAAATCGAAAAGACAAGGAACAAGAACTTCCTCCATCTTGGCAGCTAAAGACAAGCATGCCACTGCTAAAAGCTGCATTGGCCAACCACTAGTCTCCTGTTAAAGAAAAGCTGATTTAGTCTCCATCTTTGATTAATCTAATACTATTATATACAGGAGCGTTTAAACACCATAATTATTAAGTTTAAATAAAGCAAATATATGGAGTGGAAAGTTTACTGCAAAAGTATAATATTATTATATTTTCACAAAAAGAAAAGTATATTATAATTATATCGTTCAAACAAATAAAATATTATTACCATTACGGAAATAATAAGTAAACAATAAGAGAAAATCATTTATCAGTAAATAATAGAAAAAAATCTCCCCCGTCACGCTCCTTGGCTCTTGTTCTATAAAAATCTCTATTTACATTATTCGTTAATCTATTTTTTACCAAAAAAAAAACAAAATTTTTCATGAATAACACAAATTTTCATGAATAACATAAATTTTCATACAACAAAGTCGTTTTCAAATATCTAAAGAAAAGTCCATAGATCCCATCAAAAAGTGAAACCATAGACTTTTTTGTTATTTGTCATATCATACATGATAAAAAAAACGGAGAGAATATTAATGTTGACGTTTAAAAGCTTTACCGGTAACCGGCGAGCGTAGAGAAACCGATCCATATAGTTAACGGCGAGGTACGCCGTTAAAGGCTGAAACTTGTAATACGCTTGTACCTGTAACCAAACAATAGCACAGTCTCAAAACGCCAACTCTATTGATTAGGGAGAGAAAAAGTTAAGACGCTTTGCCTTGAGTATCCATGAGACAGAGTCTTCACGAGCGGAAGCGTCGAGGGATTGAGAGTGGAACCTAGAGAGGTAGTCAAGTCCTGGAACAAAATGTCTCTCGTCCTCCATACAGCTTGCTATTGATTCCTCCGGCCAAGAATCAACCTCCTCCGACGAGATATCAGCCGTTGATTCGTCGGAAAACACGTCGGAGGAATCTTCTCCGCATAACAAGTCCATATCCTTGCAGCAGCCGCTGAGACGGCGGGAAGATGAAGAGAGAGAGGAAAAGAAATGGTTTCTTGATTTTGTGTGGAGATAAGAAAGAGTGAGTGAGGCTTTTAACACATTCATTGGTTTTGGTATATAAACACGAGAAAGCAGAGAGACTATAAGATTTATTATTATTTTTATATTTTCATTTTCTTATAAAAAGGGGTGTTGTTGAAGAACGAAACAGAGACTGTTACAGTTTCCGTTTTGCCCGGGAAAACGGGACTGTTCGAATCGAGACATGGAAGGTTATTACATTGAGCTTCGACGTTCGAATTTATTGTTGTATTGTGTTTGTGACTAACATGCGCTGAAGCACAATGCGCCGGTTAGCAAGAAGCAGTGCTATAACAATATTAACAAACGAAGGTGAGGTAACGTTACGTAATTACCGTAGAGGTTGCATGAGTACAAGCTGTGCAGTTAATGTACTTTTTGTTTGGATACTACTCGTGAGGAGAGAGGTCCGTTGCATTTAAAAATTTGCTGACGTGTAATTTAGTCATTGGTGATACGCTTAATGGGCCTGGTTTGCATATATAAAAAAAAATGTTAAATAACTTTAAAATATTGTTATTTTTATCAAAAAAATCAAATTTTTATTAGTTAAAAAATAAAACTGCATTGTAATTGTTTTTAGATTGATTTACTCAAGTTTAATTTAACCTTCAAATTTTATTCTATTTAAATTTCAAAAAATATAATTAAGATTTTATAAATTTATTTTATTCATATTATACTTTATTTTAAATATCTATATTTGTGAATATATAAATTAATTATAACAAATATATACATTAAACATAAATCACATATATAAGTTGATAAATATATAATTATAACTACACTTATTTTTATAATATAAATATGATTCATAAACTGATGTAAATTTATATTCGTAATTATTATTTATATATAAATATATTATTTTCTCTTATTTTAATACATATAGAAAAGTTATTAGGTGTTGTCATATTTTTTAAATCTTTCCAAAATGAATATTTTACAGAGAAAACATATTTTTGATATAAAATTTATTACTATATTATGAAAATTTGCAAAAAAGATTAATCTGTATATAGGAAAGAATCATTATCATATTTAAAAAATCTTACCAAAAACATAAATTTTAATATAAAAAATTTTACATGTCACAATTAAATTGATGTTATCTCGTGTTGTTTTTAAGACATGTCATCATTTTTTAGAGTAAATGTAGTGATGACATGTGTATAAATCACTTTGCAAATAATGTATAGGAGATGTGTTTATTTATATTAACATTATATGAAGCCAAAATACTGAAAATCAAAAGAAGTGAATTATGCACCTCTCAACCTACAACATTTTATCAGACTGACACTACATTCTCGTGGTAGGCCTCGTCAATTTGGTTAATGTCTATTTTTTTCTCAAAAAAAATCAATACATCTCATGGGAGCTATTCTCTTATAGTCAACAATCGTTGTTGAATGGTTATTTCAGATTCACATGTTACTTGCAGTAGACATATCTTATATCATCATCGTCACATTAATTGATACTCGTTACAAAATGTTTTGTTCTCCTGTAGCATGGTCAACTTGGACCGTAGTGATACATATAGCTATATATATGTCTATATCTCTTGGATGATAATGAAAATGATATCTATATATTTGTTTTAAAGGAGGTTAAATCAAATACGCTGGCCTATCGTCATATTCAATGATCGCTGACCGATGAGCATGAGTCGATGCTGAGTTAGCAGAAATATAATGAATAGTTTAACGAGATGGGTCGAGTCGTTTTTGAACTATGTATGTTTGATTTATTTGATTTCCTGTTACAGTACTGTAAAGTGATCGTGGAGCATATTTTTCAGTACCAGTTTGGTTTATTTCACCAAACATTGAAAAATCAGTGAACTCAGGTCAGTGTAGCTACCAATTTCAATGGAATGATAAAGACGCCGGAATGATATTTTTGAATAAATCATTTATGATTTTTTACTCTAGTTTCCATACGCTTATTTCTACTACACAGCAACATGAATTAAAATAGTGTAGACACCGTAATAACTACTATTTTTGAATATTAATCTAATGTCTTCGTGTCCATTTCATTTTCGTTGAAGTATTCTTCCCTCCTTTTTATCATTGAAGTGTTTAGTGTCAACGCAAGAAAGCCTTAAACCTTCTTAATTAGTAGTGATAATATATGCTAACTTAGCTAACTGTTGAAAGACGTTAGCAATCTGGTACAAGTTGCCATCGAGATATGCACACAAGAAGTGTTCAGATGGACCCTTCGTCATCTTTTTGTATATCTTTTTGGACTTTGGTCGGCGTTGGCCGATTATGACTCGCTTAACATTATAACACCATTTTTGTCCCCTTGCTACATATAACTTTATTAATCTCTACCCTATTTTTCTTATTCTTTTGTCTATATAACATCTTAATCTCTCTAGTTTAGTGGCATATAGGCTCCCGATCAAACTCAGATACATTTCATCGTTTTCCTAAAGAATGATGTTTCCACTTCTTTTCTTTCTTTCAGTGTATGGTAAAATAATACTCCCTCTGTGTTTTTATTTGTCACTATAGTTAAAAGTATGAATATTAAAAAAACTTTTACTTTTGAAAAAATATCATTTAATACATAAATTCAACCACTAATAAAATATAAAAATTATTTGATTGGTTACACGGCATATAATAAATGTAAAATGTACTTCGGATTATGTAAACATCTTACATTATGAAATATACATTTTTTTTTGCTTAAACTACTTACATATCAAAACAAAGGAAATATATATATTTAATGATTCATAAATCCAAAATACAAGGAAGTAACTGCTTATATTAGTATGTTAATTTTCTCAAGCATTTAAGGAAACAAGTTTAATAGTTCATGTGCATTATCACTATCATTTCGTTGTTATGCCAAATTATAAGACTATAAAAAATAGGTTAGATGGTACATAAATAATGATGTTATTAAACAACATAATAGTGGGACGTGCATCGGAAAACGAATACATTATAACTCAAGGACTCCATAGGATATTTATCAGTGTTTCAAAAAAAAATTGGTTACCACTTCAAAACTTTATTTTACAACTTAAACCATTTTAAATATATTTTAGCATGTGTAATGTATGTATATAGCCTCAAGACAAGAAAACATGTGAATTTACATTTTATAGATGTGAAAGTGAAAACGTGGCATCAATCATGTTCTTTATGCACTGGTACTATTTAATATATTCATCAGGACAGATTTCACATACTTTTTAAATTAATTTCAACTAAAAACAACTGGAATACTATTTAATATATTTCATGAGAATGTAGAATGTATTTAGTATGTACAATTGTATGCAAAAAGCTTCAAGCAGTAGATTTGTCAATGTTATCGTGCCAAAGATGCTATCTAATTATCCACTGAGCTTTTCTTAGTTTAGTCTATATTATAACTCTCTTATACATGGCGTAATCAATTAATTACCATGGCGGCTTGACAGATTGTGGCTATTCTTTAATGATAAGCTCTATAATTATTTTTATTAGTTGTACATACCTACCATGGTTTCATACTTCCAATCTATATAATATACGTGTGACATTATTATAAGCACACATATATCCGTAAAAAGTATTAGTACTAAACTCCCTAAAGAATAAAGATGATAGAAATAGCAACCAATAAATATAAAACGTTATAGTGACTATTGACTGACATTTTAACTCAGCAGTGTAGGCCAACTCAACAGCTACTCACAACTCAACCTACATCTAATATTCACAAGACTGATTAGCAATGATAGGATGATTTTAATGTAAAAGTCTCATGCATGTTTGACTATATAATAGTTCTGATATGCTGCATTTCTTTCTTTCACACTAAGTTGAATAATAGATTGATTTATTGGGTGGTGAACTGGTGATAGATATATTCGTATTATAGGTAAAGCCGAATTCTAACACAGTTCCTTCGGCAATATATGCAAGCAGGTTTATGTTTTGACTTGTGGACTGGACATATAATATTAACACCTTACGTATATTATTAGGTATAAGATACGTACACAAACCACACATGTGACACGGACAAACATGTATGAAGAACCGGTCCCATTGAGAGAGATCTCATGACTTCAAATCAAGAACTAGTCCAATTCCAAAATGGACACGTAAATATGTACAAAGCTTAATCCCCATGCCTCTATATGGGTCTACATACAGCCTAGCATTTTTGTATTTTCTGCACTGTTTTTATTTCTTTACTTTTTCAATACTTGATATTTACTTTGAATCCTTACTATTTTCAACTTATTTTCTTCGGTTCTTTTAAACCCCAGTGAGATATTCTCACATTTCGATTAACAAGTCTAGTTTGTCCTTTGACTTTGTCACGACTAGTCAAATCAACATTAGTAAAAAAAAGGTGAGGAAAACATAATATTCCACATGTTTACAAGTGTTATCTGAACACTCTTGTACAAATTAATAAAACAAATTAAAACTTACTTATATTCTTAATAATTATTTTTATAGTTAATAATCATTATAATAATAAGTAAATTAATATGTTCATTAAATTATTTTGACAATCTACATTTAAAGTTTAATAAATATATATATATATATATTTAAAAAAAAATAAAAACTTTAGAATGACATTTTTGTGAAACAAAAGATAAATTTTTGAAATAACAGACTTTAGAAATCAGATGGAATATAACAATAATTATTTATGCAGTTCATGAAACCTGGGGCATTTGTGAGATGATGTCTCACATATTCATACATCTTTGAATAAAATCCATTATATATGATACCATGTAAATTATTGGTCAAAGCTGCTAAATGTAAGCAAGCAACATTTATGGTGTTATATCAAGCTTGATTACCGAAACTATGAGCATAATAGATCTAATTCCATATTAGTGAGCTTCATCTAATAACTTTATTGTGTTGTTTATTTTTTAAAATTATTTGAAGGTAAATTTATTTTAACAAAACTCAAGAAATTAGGTGGACACTATGGTAATTGTTTGGACAAGACTCAACTTCATAAACATATTGTAAAATTCTCTGTTCGTGAAATGTTGATGTTGAATATGCTTTTGTAACATCGATAACTCAAATGGTAAATACGATCAACAAAAAATTATCTCGGTAAAATAAGTTACACTTGATTTAGTTTGTTGATGTAAAGTACTGGTGTGTATTTATCATTAGAGTTATTAATGTTACAAAATGTATAATTCAAAATTGTTACTCAATTATAGTATATCATGACTCAAATACATATTAGAAAATTAATATATTGCATAACTGGTAACATTTTGAATCATTTCATAATAAAATTTAAATCAAGTGGGATTCATGTTACCAATCAAAGCCAAGATTTTAATTGGTGTCGATTAATTATTTGAATTACCAGTCTTACAAAAGGTATATCAAAATTATAAACCAAACTATAATGCATTATAATTTATACAAAAATTCAAAATTCAAGATTAGTGCATGACTGCTGAAATTTTAGATTATATTCATAATCAAACTAAATCATAAGAGAAAAATCATTTACCAATCAAAACCATGTGGCTTTGGTTGGTAAATGAGTTAGATTTGATCTAGTATGATTTATGAATATAAACCTAATTGTTAACAATCATGCATTAAGTTTTAAATTTAATGGCTTTGATTGGTAACTGAGAGAACAACCCCGGCTTTAATAGCTGAGAGACATTTTCAAACCCCGAAGCAACACACAAACCACCCAATTTATACATTTTCACACACAAGAAAAAAAAATAATCCTTTAGTGGCAACCACGGATCTATCCACTTCTAGTGCGAATTCACCTAAAAGATAAAGTTTTGAAGCTAGCTTGGAGGATGTGAGCGATCAAACATATATAATACTCGCCGATTTTTGAGGTGCCGCCGACACCAAATTTGGTGGAAACAACACACATGCCGATTCGAGTCTCGAGAACACTGTGTGGCTGAGCTCATACTCCCCCCCAGCTCTGGCCACCAGCATCAGCATCTTATTTGACATAGCTAAGTTGTAACTTCTCCCATCCTCGAATCTTCTAGTGCATTCAGAGAAAACCATATTGCATAACTCACTACTCATTAGCCTGCTCTTCTCAAGCTCTCCAATAGCGATTTCCAGTTCCTCTGGCCTAATGATCTTGTCGATTAAGCAAGAGTAGTCAATAAATGTAGTCTCCAGCTTGTAGACTTGCTTCATCTTCTGATAGAATTCGAACGCATATCTGGGGGGCGCACTTGAACGACATGCCACAAGAACGGAACGAGAGGTAAAGATATCGGGTATGAAACCTTTGGACTCCATCTCAGCAAAAAGGGCAAGGGCTTCATCATGACGATTGTCAACTTCGGCAACAAACAAGCTCATCATCACTGCCAAACTTTGCTTGTCTCCAAGACGTGCATACACATAACAATAGCTGTGAACATCTCCAACATTACCGTATAGCTTGATCATTACTGCCCCTTCATCTTCATTCTCTTCAGAGCCCATCTTTATTAGCACTGCGTGGATGATACTCAGAGTTACCAATGTTACAATGTGCTTTGGTTGGTAAATGAGTTAGATTTGATTGGTAAATGAGTTAGATTTGAAATTTACCAACCAAAACCACATGGTTTATCAAAGTCGTAACTCAACTACAACAACTAATAAAACTTAAAATTGCTAACTCAAAACGTAGTAACATAAAAAATTTATCTATCATAACCACTATGATGAGCTCTAGAAGAACTTGAATACTCTCTCAAAAGATTGAATTCGATCTTAATGGACTTTACTAAAAACCCAAATTGGCCAACTAATTACAATATGCTTTCTTGACTCATCTTCTCGACAGAGATGGGGAAGAAGATAGATAATTACATAACCATGAATGGAGCTTCGCTCTGCAACTCCATTTTGCTCCCTTATCATTCTCTTTCTCGTTTCAATTCACCTTGTTGCCACTTCCTCTTATTTTTTGTATATCCAATATTCAATTTATTTTATGACCACTACGTATATCTCACTTCTTCATTGAATCCAACAAAGATGTCAAACAGCCGTTGTTGAAAGGAGTGATGAATTTCTTTCATTCGCTATAAACAAGCCTAAAAGAAGTGTTGACGAGAAGAGATGATGAGAATGAAGATTGGTGTGAGTTTGAAGTAGAAGCTGAAGGAGCTGAAGACAAATGAGAGTTTGTGGAGAAGATGGATAAAGAGCTAGAGAAGAATCCTCGTGGGTTTAGTGTTGGTAAAAAAAGTACAAAACTTTGAATTTGAAGATAAGTTGCTTGATGACATTGAGCAAAGCTAGTAATCTCAACAAGCTCAAGAACGTTCCTCTCAGCCGCAGCTTATGCATGAGGACAATGGTTTCATTTTCCCAAACATAAGGGCGTCTACAATCTCAACAAAGGTTTAATTCTTTCGGACTTGACTTTTTAGTAGCTGAGAAGGTCTTATATAGCTTGTTGTGTTGTTTTATAGAGACATGACATGGAGAAGCTCAAGTTGGTTAGAGACAAACCGGATCCATGAAATGTTTTCTTTCTCATTAGTTGGAGCTTAGCTTCATAAGTCTCCTTCCCACCTTTTTCTTCTGTCTGCTTATTGTTTTGTTGTTCCTGTTCCTCGCCTAAGCTATTTTCGTCAGTTAGCCGGACATTTCTTCGGAACCAAGCTGTAACCATGGTTCCCAAACATCCTTTTGTATATATATAATGTTGAATCCATCCAAACCCAATCCAGTGATATACAATGTACTTAATAAATAGATGCAAATTTACAAAACAAGAATCAATAAAAATAGTATGAATGTCCATGCCTACTGTAAGTCTGTAATATATTAGTTATAAACATTTTGAAGGACACCATTACAAGTTAACTTTTAATAAAGTAAAATTAGTTTTGTCCATAACCAAAACAATATATGTAGCCGGTCTTAAGTTTAACTCAAGTCCAGACCAAAATTTTCAACTGGATGTTGTTGGGTCCCACTTGAAAGCAGGATCCTCCAAAAATAAGCGTAGGCCACTTAAGCATGGAGAGCACACGGTATTCTTTAGTAAAAGGCGAAAGAATAGTTCGCTTTGTGCTCACCACATGGCTGCGTGGAATGTAACTGAAGAGCGAGAGCATTATTTATAGTGCAACATATGCTGCAACATATTTCCAGTCCGATGTGGGAGGTTGGATACTAATTTAAAAATCATGTTGAGCTTGGATAGGAGTTAAATAAGATTGGGCCTTATGCTGCAATTTATAGTGAAACTTATGCTGCAATTTATAATGCAACTTATGCTACAACTTACTCAGAGACAGATTGTTCATTTTTCTTTTAATTCGAGTAAAAAGGTGAAAACGGACGACTGATCTTCGTTATTACTCTTTCGCCCAAACCGAAACGATGTTCAAACTTTACATTGTTTCCTCGATCAAAGCAGCTGGTGAAATCTAAATAAAAGTATGACCATCTTTGTTCCACCTTAAAACTCTCTCTCCTAACCTTTCAATGAAAATGGATTGTTATGATAATGATAGACATAATGACATCTCAGAAAAATTGTGTATATAATAAACTAAAGTTACAATACGCTTAAAAAGAAAAACATCCAACATATTTACAGGCAGAAGAAGAAATATAGAGGGCAAAAAAGAAGTAGCAACTCAAATAGATGAAAGCAAATGTTTCAGTACAACTATACTTATGTTTTTGTGCATTCTCAAAGTCAAATAGAACCATGAGTTAACCATCTCAATTCTCATCGATCTTCTTCTTAGCCCTATTGGACTTGTTGTTTACACTTGAACGAGTAACTTTCTCAACTTGTTCTTGCTCGATATTTGTTCTTTTCTTCAAGAGCTTTTTGATTCTTCAAGAG
Source organism: Hirschfeldia incana (assembly GCA_026261945.1). NCBI lineage: Eukaryota > Viridiplantae > Streptophyta > Magnoliopsida > Brassicales > Brassicaceae > Hirschfeldia > Hirschfeldia incana. The sequence goes on along the minus strand of JABCMI010000087.1, from coordinate 6,375 downwards.
CTTTTTGAGTGTCAAAAGAAACTAAAAGGGCATGTGAAGAACGAGATCATCCAAATTTTACTAATTAATGATTTTCGTAAATATTAGGATCTTAGTACAATGAAAACTAATGGTGTTGAATTTGATGGTCAAAATTCAAAAACAAACTGTCGCATGCTCTTTCTTGTAGCAATAGTATGCTTAGGAGTTAGTTATTATAAATAACGTGTAAAGCTATGTAAATTGATTACAAGAACTTGGATACTGTCGCAAACGATGATTGTGTTGAAAACAAGCAGACCTTGAATTTTTGTGTGTGAAGACTGAAGAGAACTACTCGCATATATATATATATATATGTAAGATCATGACTAAACTGTTGCGGCGAGAAGTGGTGGTCGAAGTATGAGACGTTGTAGTGAAAATTCCACGACAGAGAAGCTGAGAAAGTTGGAGAAGACGATGATGAGCATTGTGATAGTTGAAAGAGGATTTTGTACCTGAAGAATGGAAACTCAAGAAACATTGTACGAGTTGACTGATGAATAATGAAGAAACAAAGCTCATACAACAAGTCAATCATCTCAGCGGGTTTCATTTGTAATTTTCATACAACTTTATAGAAATACCATTTCACTTCCATTTGCAAATCTCTTTCTGATTTTAGTTTTTAATCAGAGTTGTCTTGTTTCTCAGGTATACAAATATATTAGATGCTTTGTAGGGTTTGCTACATTTTGTCAATGTCATTATTGCGGGAAAATAGCATTAAAACCAATTGTAATTGAATTTCATCCCAAGCCGTAACATCATCATACATAACCCTCTTTATAGAGTTTTAACAAAAACGAACCAAGCTAATATTTTTTAACTAGCTGTTGTTAGGCCCACTCGGAAGCAGGACCCTTCAAAAATAGGCGTATGCCACTTGAGCGTGGAGAGCACACGGTATTCTTTAGTAAAAGGCGAAAGAATAGTTCGCTCTGTGCTCACCACATGGCTGCGTTGTTTCGGTAGATGTGCTAAAGTCATCTTTATATACGAGTCTCTCTCAGGTAACCATCTTACAGCTTACCGATGTGGGATGATTTGATCTAAAACTTTATCATTTATGTACAATTTTTTGATAGCTTTGTTAAACCGAGCAAAAGAAAAAAACATTAGACTACTAATATAAAATATGTTTTAAGTTTCTAACGTTAGAGGCTCAAAAGCAAATTTCAAAATGAATGGAGTTATTGGTCAAATCTTATTTGACAAAGACTTCCTCCAAGTCTATTGATACAGCTATTACGTATCCTAAATACTTAGAAGACTAATGGTATTGGGACTTGAGGGTCAAAATAAACTAACCATAAGCTTTTTTTATATATATGCTTGTTGGTTGCTTATGTATAATGAGAAACAGCCCTGCCAGTCACATTCAAAATAAGACACGAAACCCTGGCACGAGTGTAGTTAAGTTCTGTCAACAACTTGTCCCAAATAAAAAAACTGCATCACAGAGACGAACTACAGAGGAAAATTCTGCCTACAGTTAATCCGGAGAGAAGAGTTTCGATTCTGAATCTCAAAAACATTTCCTTCGTTTGGATCTGCAAAAAAAAAAGGCCACCAAGACCAAAAGAGTGAGAATCAGCAAAAGACCACCAATCCCGTTTCTCATAGCTATTGTCTTGGAAGACAAGCTATCGCCTGAAGAATCCTCTTCCTTGGACCCTGCATTAACATCAATAGAAATGGTATACCAAAAGTTCAAGAAATCTGCTAAAAGAACATATCAATCTTAATAGTTTTAGAAATATCAAAAGGAACAGTACCATCGGTATGGTGAGATCTTTTAGATCACTTTCCTTCATCTGCTTTATTGTGTTCATATCCACCTGTTATGCACATTACTCGAGATTGTTACTGATGATTGAAGAAACTGAGCTCAGGCAACAAGTTTAACTAATCTTATCGAATTCAAAATAACAAAAGGCTCTCGGATAAGGAAGGAACGGCACACTTACTTCCTCTCTCTTAAAGGCAAGAGAGTACCTTCCAAGTCCAAGTGAATCTAGAAAGCTGTCTACTGTTACAGGCTCCTCCACCTGCTACAGCACGGAGCGATATACATGACACATGTATAAGATGAGCAAGGCATAAAGTTTTGACTATCTGAGCACAAATTGTTCTGAGAAGAACAAAATGAAAAAAGATCTTACAGGGAAGAAACTGTTCTGCATAATACTTCCAAATGGAGGAAGCTGACTCAAAGGAGGCAATGGATAAGGGTTTGGGACAGGAGGAGGTAACATTGGCCTGGAATAAGTAGCGCCATTTGCTATTGCTTGACTATTTGGTACACCACTGACTCCTCCATACGGTGAGGCTCTCACATCATCAAGCATCCTGCTTCGTCCAGTAAAATCATCCATTCTCCTTGATGGAGGAGAACCCATTGAAGAACCCATGTAGCTTCCAGGATTCCTAGGAGGGGAAAACCCACGAGAAGAACTCATGTAGCTGCTTCCCACATTTCTCGTTGGGGACATTGTCCTATAGCTACTACTGAAGTTACTTGCGTTCCTTGGCGGTGATAGATCCCTTGGATAACCAACTGTTCTTCCAGCAGTTCTTGGCGGTGATAAATGCCTTGGATGGCCAACTGTTCTTCCAGCATCTCTAAGAGGTGATTGATCCCTTGGATGGCTAATTACCCTTCCAGCATCTCTAAGTGGTGATTGATCCCTTGGATGGTCAACTGTTCTTCCAGAATTTCTAAGCGGTGATACTGATAGATCCCTTGGATGGCTACTTATTCTTCCAGCATGTCTTGGCGGTGAGAGATCCCTTGGATGGCTATTTATTCTTTCAGCATGTCTTGGCGGTGAGAGATCCCTAGAATGGCTACTTATTCTTCCAGCATGTCTTGGCGGTGAGAGATCTCTTGGTTGGCCACTCATTCTTCCAGAATGTCTTGGTGGTGATAGATCCCTTGAATGGCTACTTATTCTTCCAGCATGTCTTGGCGGTGATAGATCAGCCCTAGAACCACCACTGAAGCTTCTAGTGTTCCTTGGCGGTGATAGATCCCTTGGATATCCATTTCTTCTTCCAGCATTTCTTGGCGGTGATAGAGCATCCCTAGCATCACCACTGAAGCTTCTAGTGTTCCTTGGCGGTGTTAGATCCCTTGGAGTGCCACTGATACTTCCAGTGTTCCTTGGAGGCGATCGACCCCTGGAAGAACTAACCACAAGCCTCTCCGGAGATCTCCTTCCTATATCATCCAGGGTCCGAGGAGAATAGTTACTGCTTGACGAAAGCATCTGAGTGTGACCACGAGAAGTTCTTAGCGGAGGCAACCGGTCATCCCTTGGCTCAGCCATACGAGGACGACTATCAAGGCTGCGAGGAGGAGGAGGCTGCTCACTCTTTGAAAGCAGCTTTTCACGAAGATCCATACTGCTGCCACTATCGCTCTGAGTTCGTCTCTGTGCATTTCTTTGCAAGAGTTTGAACCGGAGATCACTTTGACTGATCTGCAAATCTTAGGAACATAAGAGTAGCGGTGGGTCAGAAAAATCATCAAAGATACACACTATCCAGTATATATATCTATATACCATTTCCGCTGAAACTAGCTTCCCCTCTTTGCCTACACAAAACAAACAAGAGAAAACAGTTGCACTTCAGTAATCGCCCCTAAACTCCATAACAGACCAACCATAACCCACATAAAGGGCCTAAGAAACTCCTAAGAATTCAATATGATTGCAGCAGTACTAATAATTATTCCCCAACCCCATGAGATCAAAGAAAGGGGCTAACTTTCGTCAACAATGTTAAGAAAAGCTACACATGATTCAGACCATTAGCAATACATATATAATAAGAAGGAGAAAAAAAGGAAACACCTTTTAGTGACGGCATCACTATCTAACTGGTTCCCTAATCTCTCTTTGACAGAACGCTTGGTCCCTCCCTCTAATTCTAAATCACATCCATCTCTACTTACCACCTGCCACAAAAGTGTATATGAAAACACTTTTCTTACAGTAACTTGTTTTTAATTCTTCTTACAGTGGGGATGGATGAAGAGACGTACCTGGCCGCTACGGCCTAGAGTGATAGTGACCCTACTACTCCGCCTAGAAGCTTCTGACATTTGAAATCAAACCCTAGCCATATGGAGCCGAAAGATAACGATTACTGAGAGGTTTATTATACAGTGGGATTTGTTAGGGTAACTTTCCCGATTAGATGTACGGAGAGAATTATACGTGATGAATGCTATCGCTTTGAGACGATGATGACTCTCGCGACGGACGACTCTCTGAGCAGTGTGCGTGCGAACCGAGAGAGAGAGAGAGAGGCCTGACTCAATTTTAATTGCTGGATTCGAAATTGTAAAAGTAGCCCTCACAGTTATAAACTAGTTTCACATTTAACCCCCTAGTTTCATTTATATCGATTTATGTCCACCATTTTTACAAAAGGCACATTTATTTGGTTAATTGTTAATCATGAACCGAACTATAAGATACAGTCTTACATATAAGAGTTTATCAAATATCACATTCCACTCTCGAATGTCGAACATATTTTGGAATTATAATTTCAAATTCTTAATCATGAACCAAATATAAGATATTCTTACATCGGACAACCATATAATAATATCTTGGGAAATTATTTTCGATCCATATAATTTTTTTTTTTAATAAAGATCACATTTCCACTCTCGGATGTCGAACATATTTTGGAATTATAATTTCAAATTAATAATCCTGTTTCCACTACTGAATGTCGAGTGAGTTCATTAGTTTTACAAAGAGAAACAAATCATTATTTTATCGTAAACTGGGTTTGATGGGAGTGGCATAAACAAATAACTTTTTTAACACTGAATGTAATATACTATTACAAATTTGGAGAAATGTTAAGACATTCTACAATCACAATCGACAATTCTATTTGTCTTATAAAGATTCAAGCTGTTATCTATTAATTCGCATTAGTACATTTTTACTGGGAATTGATATTCAGACTTACTGATGTAGAAGCATTAATAAATCTTTTGTCAAACTACCGAACCAAAGGTGCTTCCACGTTGCTAAAAGTAACTTTTGAACCAATAAAAATAAATAATAATAAGAAAATTAGATCTGATTTAGTTCTAGGTAAATAAATTCAAAATACTAAATAATATAATTAATACTACAACATTATCCTGAAAATACATTATTGAGAAATACAATTAGTAACAAAACTATATACTTTTCATTAACTAAAAAAACTAGAATCCTGGTGTATATACAGATGAAAGTACATTATTAATAAAAATAAATGAACATTATGTTTCATATTTAATTTTATTAAAATTTGACAATATCATATAAAACAGTTCAAAGTATTTTTCATGTGAAAATAACAAAAAAAAAAATTCATGGAACTGTGTTATTAAAGATCCCAAATCATATACGTTACAGAAATCCCAGGTGTCAGGTAAATAAATTAAAATGAAAGTTATCTTTTCTCACGGCATAGGAATACTCTTACGTTGGACAAATAACTAATTAAATATTTGATAGTCACATAATTCACTGATGTTTAGTGGTACCATTTCTTTGACATCTTGGTAAGACTGTTAGTTATGGGTTAAAATACTAACTAATGCTGTGAGCATGTATTTATCTTGTACGAAATGCACACACTTCTGGAAATATACATGTCTGTCTATATATAGCAGCTCAAATGTGAGAGTAAGGCACAACTCATATCCAAAAAGAAAAGGAAAATCTTAATTAATTAGAAAAGAGAGAGAAATCGAAAATGAATACAAAGTTTATTGTGTTTCTGATCTTTGTTGGTGTTATGTGTGCCAATGTTGACGCGAGAGAAGATGTGTCCAAAGAGACAAAATTAGGCATCTCCATTTCCACCACTGCCAAGACCAATGCCTTTGGAGCTGAGCTTGACAGGGTTTATGCTTCTACTGGTGCCTCCAATTCAGAAAATTCAGATGCTAGTGCTGCTGCGGGTCCTGGCGGTCCCAATGCTGATGGATCTGGAAATGTATATAAAAGTACATATGGATATGTCGATGCAGAAGGTCCAGGCGGGGCAAGCGCTAGTTCTGGCAGTAACGCTTATGGTAGCACCAGCGCTGGTGCTGCAGCGGGTCCCAATGGTGCTGTTGGTACTGGAACTGCTGACGGAAGCGCAGGGAGCGGTGCGTATGGCGACACCCGCCCTTGAGCGATGATCACTCTCTTTAAGTCTCAGCGTATACTCTGCAAACCCAACACAATCTCTTCTGTATTCATAAATAAAACTAGAGATTGTTACCATTATATTGACTATGATATAAATGTACATGCTCTATGTGTAATATTGTCTATTGCATAT